>PVKE010014762.1:0-34469 GCA_004027555.1 Craseonycteris thonglongyai | reverse complement strand
TTATTTGTACTTTTACTTCCCTTGCCAATGAGGTCAGATTCATAAAGTCCTCCCTGAATCCCAGGTCCATAAGTTTAGTGCCAATGTTTTCTTCTATGCAATTTATTGTTTCCTTTCTTATTTGGAGGTCTTCAATCCATTTTGAGTTAATTTTGGTATATGGTGAGAGATCGCAGTTCACCTTCAGCCTTTTGCATGTGGCTTTCCAATTTTCCCAGCACCATTTACTGAAGAGGCTTTCTTTTCCCCACTGTATATTTTTTGCTCCTTTACCAAAAATAATCTATCCATAAATTTGTGGGTTTATTTCTGGGTTTTCAGTTCTGTTCCATTGGTCCGTGGGTCTGTTTTTCTGCCAGTACCAAGCTGTTTTGATTACTGAGGCTTTGTAGTACTAATTTATTATTAATAATATTTATTTGTGTTATCTGAAAAGTCTGTAACAATTGTTATGCAGATCACTAGTTGATTGGAACATTGTTAGTGAGATCATTGGGCTTGCTTAGATACACTTGAAATCAGGCTCAAGAGATGCAAGATACAGTCTTAAATCTGGACTCACATTAAGTTTGTTGCAGTACTTATTTTTTATAAAGGTATAAAAAGAAAAAGCTCTCTCCACTAGTTCAGTATTAGTAAATGGCGAGAGGTATTTGAGTGCCTTCTCACTGAGCTATTCATATTCCTCACTGACACCTACCCAGATGGTAATAAAATGCTTTCTTTCAAAATCAGAATTTAAAGAAGAATTGGTTGAAAGTTTGATTAATTGCTCTTTTTCATTGATTGGTAGTTTAGCTTCTTTAAAGAATTCTTTATGGAAGGGAACTGCAGTTCGATTGTTTTCTTTTCCACCTTTAAGAGGACACTTTCAGACCTTCCAAGTATCTTACAATATTCTTGTTCATGTTTTGGAATAGTTGCAAGTCATTTTCAGATAAAAAGTTGTGTAAGGTTTCAAAAACTTCAGGCTGACTTCTTTCAGCACACACTTTCCAAAGTCCAGTTTTTAAATGATTGACTCAATTTTGTCAGTTACTTTGACTACAGTGATTGAACTATTTTGAACTCCCAAGTTGAGTTTGTTTATATCTAGACAAATATCTGATAACTATTCAAGACTTTAAAGCCAATCACTGTCCTGAAACTTTGTAGCAAGAGGGAAATGATGGTCTTCAAAAAATACCTGGACTTCATGTCTAAGTTCAAACATTCGTGTAGTACTTTGCCAGAAGAAAGCCACCTTACCTCCATATGCAAAAGTAATGTGCTGTGAATGCTGTTTATTTCTTCACACAGCGCTTTAAACAATCTGGAGCTTCATGGTTGTGACATAAGATTTACAACTTTTACAGCCTCATCAAGAACATCTTTCAGTTCACTAGGAAGAGGCTTAGCTGCAAGACTGTCTATGAATGCAGCAGAGACTCCATCTTACATGGGAGCTGCTTCTTTAATTTGGCCCCATAGACCTAGAAAACAACCTAATATAGGCTTGCCTTCATCAGTGCAAACACCACAACAATTTGACCAACTAATGTCCTTTTCAATGAAATAACCATTGATTGCATTAAAAATAT
Source organism: Craseonycteris thonglongyai (assembly GCA_004027555.1). Lineage (NCBI taxonomy): Eukaryota > Metazoa > Chordata > Mammalia > Chiroptera > Craseonycteridae > Craseonycteris > Craseonycteris thonglongyai. The sequence goes on along the minus strand of PVKE010014762.1, from coordinate 32,889 downwards.
CTTCACCTGTGGTATGCTCTGTTAATAGGTAACAAAGCAATAGGTTTCCTTCAATTTTGTTTTCTACCAAGTACCTCGTGATGATGAGCAAAATAGATAAATCAGCAACATATACACTTTCATTGACCTGTGTGGAGAAGATTTTACTTTTTCCAATTGTATTTATACTGCAGCTTCAACATCATCAGACATTTTCTGAATTTGCTAAAACATTGTATTGTCTAAAAAAGAGAGAGTATTGATTTTGTGTACATATTCTTCCCCAAACATGCCAAAACAAAACAAAACAAAGCAAAACAACAACAACATGCACACAAAAACCGGTATCCTTAATACAAGGAGAAATTAAATCTTTAACTATGGTGTGGTTTTTACCACAGTTAGCTATGTGATAAACAATATGGTATGAAGCCTCAATTGCATTCTCATTGTCTTTCATTCCTGATATCATATATGAACTAACAATTGGACACTTTTCTAAGAGCCAAAAATAATGTATTTCTTTGTTTTCAAACATAGGATGTTTAGTTTCTAAATGTCCCATGTAACCATTGGATAATACTTCCCTACACACAACACATGAATGCGTAGGACAGTCATCATCCCCTACAAATGACAACCCATATTGAATATACTCTTCAGAGTATTTCCTTTTTTTCTGTGTAGTATCTGAGTAATGGCGGCTTTTTATTATCTCCTAGTGTGGGTGTACTCATAGCTGTGGACATGTGTTGAGAAGTACTTGGTAATGGGTTATAATTCACATCAGGTTTTGATTTTCAACCACTGATCCATAACTAACATGCTTACAATTCACTGACAACAATATCTGAAATGTTAAACATTAAATAAAAAATCTACTTTGAAAAATATCATGATTAAAGACAACAAACTTACTTTTACTCAGTCAATAACTAACCTGATCCAACAGTCTGGCTATGATGTATTTATATGCTTGGAAAAGCTCTAGAAACACTAAAAATGGATTGTTCTGAAAGTGTGTGTAATGATTAGTAGAAGAGCGGTTTAGTGGTAGGGTTCATAGCCATGCCCTCACCAATCATCATTAGCTAATATAAGCTAATTTTGAATAGTGGTTCAAACTTAACATTTATTGTTACATAACAGATATTTTGCATTAGTTTTACTTTACTTGATTTTTCACCATTACTGATTGTTTTTCACATACTCCTGAATACCTCAGCATATCCTTGGGAGTACATTTAAAATATTATTTTTAATATGAGGTTGTGCATCATATAATAGAATCTATAGTTAAATAGTTCCATGTGGATTATGAATATACTAGCTTTTTGTAGAAAAGAATAGTATTTACATACACACACACACACACACACACACACACACACCCTGGGAATTTCCATGAAGTTTCCTATTTACCTGACAAAGTGTTTTATAGAGTTGATTTTGATATAAACATAAGAAAGTGCATATTTATATGTTCCTTAGAGTTCCTTCTTTATTTAACCTTATATACAAAATAAATATTTAAAATTAAATATAAAATTTTTATTAAACTTTATTTAAAATATTTTGATCTCTTTTTTCCTCCCTTTTGTGACTCATTAACAGCTCATCTTTTGGTCTGCCACAATTCTGGGTGACAGTTCCCTTGGATGAACGAACTCATATTGATGATCTCAAGTCTCTGCAGTATCAGATGGTCAGTATTCTCCTGTGTGTCAATTAGCCATATCGCCCACGATAATACAACTTTTTTTTTAAAGATTTATTTTTATTGTTGACAGAGAGAGAGAGAGAGAGAGAGAGAGAGAGAGAGACAGAGAGAGAGAGAGAGAGACAGAGATAGAGAGAAGGGGGAGGGCCCAGAACAGTCTTCATAGTTGTACAGTCGTTGGTTTTTCCACGTAGTTTCATTCCACAGGTGGGTGCGGGGCTGCACAGGGCAGAAACTGGACTGGGGTCTCACCCCTGTGAGAACTGAACTGGGGGCACTCCCCAGTTCAGCATATGGGTCCACATGGGCCGGGGCCGGGATTCAATCCTCAGTCCCCGGGGCTGCAAAGTGAGCACTTAACCCACTGAGCCATCCCGGCTTCCCCGATAATACAATTTTTATAGCTACTAGAGCGTGAGGTATGTTAGTTTTAGCCAGGGCATGGTAGAATGTGGTTAACTCTTTGGAAATAGTCCCATGTTAGGCATTCAAATTAGTGAGTTGGTGACAAATATAGAAATAGTTTAGGAATATTAGTGTACAGTGTTGAATTTCCCCAGATTCAGTATTGAATAGATGTTTCTGGTGACAGGATTGTTTTGTATAGAAATCAATTAAATGTTTCCTGTACAAGAGAAATAGCTTCAGTTGAGCTGAATGAGCTAGAATCAATACAATGAGAAGAAAAAGGACATGCAGTCAGAAGCTGAAATGACTTTATTTTAACCCAATGCTATCCAAGGATGAAATCCAAAAAGGGGAATGAGAATGGTGAAGAGGCAGCCTTATAAGTGGGAATAGAATTTGACTTGGTTTAGTTCTGGGTTCTATTTATTTCTTGTTGTGGAGACAAAGTACCTTTGCTTTCTCTATTAATTAGAGAGTGTTATAAGAGCTGAATCTCTTCTATAGGAAGCAAAAAGAGTTCTTGTGGATCAAGACAATGGTGAATTCAACCAGGATGCTCTGGGAACTCAACCAGGATGCTCTGAAATGCAGGTATTATACATATATGTTTTGTCCAACTATGGACATTTATTTAACCAACCAGGATGAATTATGAATGCATTTGAAGTAGTTTAAGAGACCCACATGCTCATGAACACTGGAGGACAAATCTTCCTTCTCTCTCACTTAGACCTGACTAGGATACTGAAGTGTAGGGCATGGGACATCTGGAGAGGGACTAAGGTGTGCCAAGTGAACAGAAAGTCAGGAGAGAAAAAGCAATATCTTCTCTAGACACTGGTTAAGAGGCAGATGAGAGAATCAGTATCAGTCTATTATTTACTGTTCTCTTGTGTTGTTGTCGTCGCTCTCTTGGTCTTGATTTCCTTAACTGTAAAAAGAGTAATAATACCAACATTCATGACTTTTGTAAAAATCAAACAAGATAGTGTATGTAAAGGAGTTATTGTGATGTCTTACACATTATAGTGAACACTTTTGTTTTGGTTTTGGTAATTATTTCCTTAGAAAACTAATCAAACACTGCTTGACAGGAAAATAGTCCCTAATTATATCTCAGTGATTCTTTAAGCTCAGACACAAAGCTGTATATACTAATAAACTATAACCATATCTTAAACTGCAGCATAGATCTTGATTTATTTCTGAAGACAGCTCCAATCACTATGGCTCATAGGAATCTTTTCTTTACTTTTTATAAAGATTTATTTTTATTGTTTTTAATAGAGAGAGAGGGAGACAAAAAGAGACAGAGAGAAGGCGGAGGGCCCAGAGCATTCTCCATAGTTGTACGCCATCAGTGTTCTACATAATTTTCATTCCACAGGTAGGCTTGGGGCTGTGCAGGGCAGGAACTGGGCCAGGGGCCTCCCACATAGGAAGCTTGCCCCAGTGAGAACTGAACTGGGGGCGCACCCCAGTTCAGCATATGGGCCCACTTGGGCTGGGGCTAGGATTTGATCCTTGGACCCCGGGTCTGCAAGTGAGCACTCAACCTGCTGAGCCATCCTGGCATCCCCAAGAATGCTTTCTACTTGAAAAATTCCATCAACATACAACTTATTTGACATTCTTTATATAGTTTTTATTTTTATTTATATCTTTGTGTGTGCTAAAATGTAAAGCCTTAAGGGTAGTGAATATTTTAATACTTCAGTAAGTTTGTAATGTCTTAGGACAATGCATTGTGCTTAGTAGGCATCTAGGAAATGTTTGTTGATTGATCACAGATAATTATGATAACTGGCAAAATAAATGACATAACAAATTTACAGTAACATGCTAATTGAATCTTGTAATTAGTGTAAAAGAAATTAGAGAAGAGGGAGATTAATATGAAGAGAGGGCTTAAAAATAAAAATAAATTAAAAAATTAGATTATCTTATTTTACTTCAAGCCCTCCCAACCAGAGCTAAATAAATTGCTGTTGCTAAACCAAATTGAAAAAAACAAATGAAGAGAGGGCTTTGTATGGGGTATAGGACTTAATAACCAACCACAGATGAGGGAAAATATGGTATACATGGTAGCAGTCCAATGCAGAGTCTACCAGCATTGTGGTGAGCTTTATTACATATTGGTCTAACATTGGGTTATAAAATAATAAAAATGTTAGACTTGGAAGGATTACTTAACATCACTCACCTCAGCTGCTTTATTGTATAGATGATGAAACTGAATTCAAATAAAGTTGAGTGTGGAAGGGATGGGAGAAAGAACTCAGGACTAGAAGTTGATCACAATTCTTTTTTTTTTTTTTAATTTAATTAATTAATTAATTAATTTTTTAATATTATTATATTTTATTGTTAAATTTAATGGGTTGACATTGGTTGGTAACAATTAGATAGTATCCCGATGTACAACTCCACATCACATCTCTTTTGATTCCAAGTGCAATATTCTTTCTGCCATCCCATAAACCATGAAAAGTGAACATGGCATGGACAAATGATATACAAATATCAATCACATAATGTTTGCTACTTTGCATTAGCCCATCCATGTTCAGATTCTGCAGCAAAAATCTCTTTTCTGACTTGCTCTAACTATTATATGATGTCACAGCTCAAGCTTTATGATAGCTTCCACTTGCTGAGCTGACATACAAAAGCTGGATACTATTAAGGTTTCTACGTTATCTTCTCTCTTTATAAGGTAAAGGTGAATATAATTTGATAAAATTGCAATAGCTTGAGGCTAAAAATGACAGAGTATTAATGATACTGACAGCATCGTGTATAGGAGGCAATCAAAGGGGTAAGGAGAACGAAGGTCATCAGAAATTGCCTGAGGTTTGAGGAATTCTATGTATGAGCAGGAGTAACAAACTATACAGAAGAGATTAGTGAGTTCATTTCCATTTCCTCTTTCTTCTCATGTTATTCCAGGGCATTCTTAGCCAGCCTTTTATAACTCTTTTGATTCAGCCAAAGATTTTGCTTCTCTTATCAAAACCTACAGAATTTTAGAAGGCTGGGAAGTTAGAATCAGTGCTTTGTGGCGATGAGTTACTGCCTATTTTCTGCAGCTACAGTTTAAGCTGTTATATTAGAGGTGTTTGGCTGTATGAAGTAAAACAATATTTTTTCTTTACAATTTGAAACTCAAGCAGTCAGTGACTCTCCCACAAAATTGATTTCCTCTTTACTCTCTTTTCTAGGTAAAATTAGTGTCACTTTGTTTGCAGAGGCCATGGATGGAGCCAACTACACAGTGGTATCTGAATTTGTGTTCCTGGGACTCTCCCATTCGTGGAAGATTCACCTTCTTGTTTTCCTCATTTCTTTTGTGTTATACACAGCAAGCCAGATGGGAAACCTCCTCATTGTGTTCTCTATGAGCATTGACCCTAATTTGCACTCCCCCATGTACTTCCTGCTTCTCTACCTCTCCTTTCTTGATGTGAGGGTTTCCCCTATTGCAGCCCCCAAAATGATTTCTGACCTTTTAAGAAAACACAAAACCATCTCTTTTGGGGTTTGTATAACTCATATCTTCTTTATTCATGCTGTTGGGGGCACAGAAATGGTGCTGCTCATCGCCATAGCGTTTGGTAGATATGTGGCCATATGTAAGCCTCTTCAGTACCTGACCATCATGAACCTTTGGGACAACATCAAATGTAACAACATTCACATCAGAGGAATACCAGAAGAAGGGAGAAAGCAAGGAATTGAGTCCCTATTTGAAGAAATAATGACTGCAATCTTCCTAACCTGGTGAAGGAAACAGACATACAAGCCCAGGAAACAGAGAACCTGAAATAAGATAAACCCAAGTAGGCCCACACCAAGACACATTATAATTAAAATGGACAAGTTTAAAGACAAAGAGAATTCTAAAACAAGGTGACCAGATTTTAACATTGGTAAAGCGGGACACCATTGACCGGAGAGGGGGGGAGGGGGTTCTTGATTAAAAATTTGGTCTATCTCCCACTGTTCCCTAGCTTGTCGTGCATTCTTTCCAAAAATTGGGACTTTTTAAAAAACGCTGTGGGATGTGGGACAAATTGTTAAAAATCAGGACTGTCCCACCAAAAGCGGGACGTCTGGTCACCCTATTCTAAAAGCAGCAAGAGAATGGCTATTAGTTAATTATAAGGGAGCTCCCAAGATTGTCTGCTGATTCCTCAACAGAAACTCTGCAGGCCAGAAGGGATTGGCAGAAAATATTCAACATAATGAAAAAAAAACAAAACAACACAAAAGCAAGGCCCCACAACCAAGATTACTTTACCCAGCAAGGCAATCATTCAAAATCGAAGAACAAATAAAGAGCTTCATCACCACCAAACCAACATTACAAGTAATGTCAGAGGGACTACTTTAAGATGGAAAAAATAAAGCAAAATTATGAATAATGAATGTTAATAGCTATAATACATATCAACAATTACCTTCAATTTAAATGGATTAAAAGTTCCAATCAAAAGACATGGAGGGTATTGCACTGAGCAGAGTGTCAGAGGAAGACAGATGCAAGTTGACTTTGCTTATAGGTGAAATCCAAAGAAGACAATAAATAAATTTAACAGGAACAGATTCATAGGTATAGAAAACATTTGGTTTGTTGCCAATTGGGAACATAGTTGGGGGAGGGGGTGAAATAAGGGGAGGAGATTGGGAAGTTCAGTTTGGTGGTTACAAAGTAATAACTTTGGGAATATAGGTTATAACATGAGAATATAGTCAATAATGTTGCAATAACTATGGGTGGCATCAGATGGGTACTAGATTTGTTGGGGTGATGGGAGAAGGGAGGGTTGGGTGGGTGAAATAATGGAAGAAATCAAGAAGTACAAATTCATAGTCACAAAATAGTCACAGGGATGTAAAGTGCAGCATAAGGCATACAGTCAGTCACATTGTAATAACTACATATGGTGTCTTATGGGAACCAGATGTATCACAATAAGGATTTTGTAAGTTTTATAAATGTTCCATCACTATGCTGAACACCTGAAATCAATATAATATTGTATGTCCGATGCAATTGAAAAATAAAAATGTATGAGAAAAAAGAAAATATTTTGCTATAAAAAGAAAATAAATAAAATTTACTTTTATAAAAAAAAAAAAAAAAGAATGTTCTCTACTGCCCATCAATTCATCTATCTCATGGAAGCAGAGACATAGCAATCATCCTTTGAGTCACTGCTTTATTAGTATCATCATCAGCATCATTAGTTTCAAGTGTACAAAACAACATGGTGTTTAAAAGCATGCAAATATATATGGTTCTGTGGGGCCACAAGTGTTAAGCTCCCTGGTGACCACCAGTGCGAGGCTATCCCTTGGGTGGCAATAGCAAAGATTGGGGCTCCAGACAAGGACATAAGCACCCGTGTGTAACTGAGCTGTGTGAGGTAGAGGAAGAGCGCAAAGATGGGGTGCACCTGCCTCCCTGAGAGCATGTGCGCCTGTGAGCCCCACATGGGAGCCAGACCTGAAGGCCACTCCTCAGCCTGGAGCTCCAGGGCAGGCAAACAGACCTCTGTCACAGAAAGACTGGGGTGTGTGTTTCAGTCAGCTGTCTGCACCGTGCCATGGAGGGGTAGTCTGCCAAGATCTGCCTCTTGGTGTCACAGTCTGGTGGGACCAAGGAATGCCAGCCTCCTGCCCACCAGAACCAGGTGGTCAATTGGCATCCTTTGGGTGACAACAGCAAAAACCAGAGCACCAGACTGGTGCTCTATCGGGGGAGCTCTACAGATGAAGAGTGGGAAGATGGCTCCTGCCAGTCTGTACAAACAGCACCCCAGCAGGCCCCCAAATGTGTGTCATGTCAGTTCCCTGCCACTCAGACTAATGCTCCAAGACAAGCAAAAATGACAAGTTGAGTGTCGTTCCCCTGGGCTGCAAAGCAAGTGTTTAACCTGCTGAACCATCCTGGCTTCCCCCATTTTTCTTAATGTATTTTCCCTTTTATCATTATGAAATGTCCATCTTTATCTCTTATTACTTTTTTTATCCTGATGTCTTTTTTTTAATCAGAAATCAGTATGGCCACTCCTGCTTTGCTCTGAATGTCATTTGCTTGGAGTAATTTTTTCCGTCCTTTCATTTTGAGCCTGTGTCTGTCCTTGTGGCTGAGGCGTGTGTCTTGTAGATTGCATATGGTTTGGGGTTTGTTTTTTTAAATTCAGTTTGCTACTCTGTGCCTCTTCATTGGTGAATTCAGTTTATTTACATTTAGGCTGATGATTGATATATGAGGATTTCCTGTGTCAATTTCTTCCTTCCTTTTTATTTTCTTTGTTGTCCCAATTTTTCTCCATTTATTTTGTATTTTTGATTCAGGTCGAATAGCCTTCTTTATTATTTCTTGAAATGGTGGCTTTGTGCTGCAGAATTCCCTCAGCTTCTATATATCTGAAAAAGTCTTATTCCTCCTTCATATCTAAAGGTTAATTTTGCTAAATAATTAATTTTTGGTTGAAATTTTTTCTCTTTTAAAATTTTGAAAATTTGGCTCCATTTCTTCCTGACTTGCAGAGTTTCTGCTGAGAAGTTTAATGATAGCCTGATAGATTTTCCTTTGAAGGTTCCCCCCTCCCTCCCCCACCGCCCCCGCCCTGGCGGCCTTGAGGATTCTTTTTTTGTCTTTGGTTTTTGACATCTTCAGAATATTGTGCTTTGGGGAAGATCTGCTAGGGTCTAGGTAGTTAGGGGTCCTGTTTTCCTCTTGAATTTGGGGTTCTAGTTCTTTCCATAGGTTAGGAAAGTTTTCATCTACTATCTGCTTTAAAAGGCTCTGAGAAGATTCCAGTTTACTTTCTTCTGATACCCCTGTTATTCGAATGCTACTCTTTCTAAGGGAAGCAGATAGTTCTTGTAGAGATCTTTTATTTCTCTTGACTCTCAGATCCCCTTCTTCTCCCTTCTGTGATATATCCATGTTTCTATCTTCAATGTCACTAATTCTTTCCTCCAACTGGTCAGCCCTGTTTCCTATGCTGGTTAGTTCTTTTCTCAATTCTCCTATTATGCGTTTCATTTCAAGGAGTTCCTTTTGTTTCTGCTCTAACTTCTCAGTTGTGTTGGTATTGATTTTGATCAGAGATTTTTCTTATTGGAATTTTTAACTGTGTCTGGGTACTTTGCCAGCATTTGTTGAGCTCTTTGAGTGTCTTGAGAATTGTAGCCCTGAATTCTGTTTCACTTAGATTATATGCTTCCAAATCTGTAAGTTCCTTTTCTGGAGATTTTTCATTTTCTTTCAAGTGGCTTTGGGCCCTGAGGTATTAATTGTATTTGATGAGCTTATTTTCACCTTAGGAATGAGTGTGTTTTCCCTCTGAGAAATTTTCTAGAAGGTAGGCTTCTTCTGTTGCTGCTGCTGCTTCTCCTCCTTCTTCTTCTGACCCAGTTGTCTTAGTCTTGATGCTTCCTCTTCTTTGAAAAATGTGGTGGGCCATGGCATGTTATGTTTCTGATGTCAGTGTCAGAAAAGACTGGCTGCTGCACCTGTGTTTTGCAGTCTTCCTGGGCTCTCATGTATATTTCCCCAGGGGTGGGGTTAGTTGGGCATGGCCCAGGTTTGCATCACAAGGTAGTTGCAGTTTGCCCTTTTCCTCTGGCTGTATAGCTGGTAGTAATCTGGGTTCAGTTGAAGGGGGATGAGTTTGGGATAGGGTGAGGGGAAGCAATTTCTGTGTCCTGGAGTTGTTCTCCAAGGTACTGGCTTAGCTGGTAGAAGACAGAGCAGTCATGGATGGTGGACTTTGGGTGTGAGCTGGTGAGGGCCTGAGATGTTATAGCAAATTCCTCTATTAGTACGGGGGCTGGTCAGTCAGTGTGTGCACTGTCTGGATCCTAATTCCAGGAGTGTGTTCTGCTTTCCCTGATATGAAAATTTAGACTCAGTTTCACCTAGAGAAAAATTTTTGTTTGAGTTCACATTACTAGGTTTCAGGGTGCCAGCCTAGCTGGTATAGGTCCAGGCAGGTGGGACATCTGCCCATTTTTTAATTGGATTGTTTTTGTTGTTGTTATTGTTGATTTGTATGAATTTTTTTTTTTTGACAGAGAGAGAGAGAGATACAGAGACAGAGCAAAGGGGGAGGGCCCAGAGCAATCTCCATAGTTGCACATCATTGGTTGTTCCACATAGTTTCATTCCACAGGTGGGCGCGGGGCTGTACAGGGCAGGAACTGGGCCAGGGTCTCACCCCAGTGAGAACCAAACTGGGGGCACTCCCCAGCTCAGCATATGGGTCCACTCAGGCCGGGGCCGGGATTCAATCCTCAGTTCCGGGGCTGCAAAGTGAGTGTTTAACCCACTGAGCCATCCCAGCTTCCCTGTATGAGTTTTTTTAAAAAATATATATTTTGGATATTAGCCCTTTATCAGAGGTGCTGTTTGAAAATATCTTCTCCCATTTGGTAGGTTGCCTGTTTATTTTGTTGATAGTTTCTTTTGCTGTGCAGATGCTTTTTAGTTTGATATATTCCCATTCATTAATTTTTGCTTCTACTATCGTACCTTTGAGGTCATGTTTATAAAATCCTCTCTAAACCTAAAGATCATAAGTTTAGTACCTATGCTTTCTTTTCTGAAATTTATTGTTTTCAGGTCTCATATTTAGGTCTTTGATTTACTTTGAGTTAATTTTGGTATATAGTGACCAAGAGCAGTCTAATTTTACTCTTTTTCATGTGGCTTTCTAATTTTCCCAGCATCATTTATTGAAGAACATTTATTTTCTACATTGTGACTCACTCATTTTTTTAAAACTAGGCTTTGGATTTCTTTGGTTGATAAAGAGAATAATATTTTGGGTAAGTAAAATATTTATCTAGCCAATTAACACTTTAATAAATGTCATCACACACTCCCAAATAAGCAGGAACAGAATCCAGTTAAAAAAGTAAAAAGACATTCAAGACACCAGGCTGCAGGACCTGCTGAGTATAAATGTGTCATATCTACCACAACATTCCAAGTCTCTTTCTTCTGGTCCATTTAAGATGTAGAAATTTAATCTTTTACTGGTATTCTCTTTAAGTATGAGTATCCTCTCTGGAGTACTCAAATGGGAAAGTTGTTATATAATGAGGGCAGACTCTGTTCTGAAGGCTGTGCTTTAGCTATTCTTCTGCTTCTAAGTCAGAAGCTGTTCTGTCAAATGGCTATCTGCTTGAGTCATTGTTCACCTCTCCCAATTTGCTGATTTCTGAGTTGCTCACAAGCCACTGCCAAAACTGTGGCTGTGCCCTGGACAGTCAAGCCTTCATTGGCTTCTCCTCATAGCCTCTTTGGTGGGAAGGGATCCCCACACAGGAGGTTTCGGCTCTAGTTTCACAGATCTTTTCTTTGTATCACAGCCCTATCATTTTCAGAGAGCATAGGGACATGTGGGAATCTGGGGGTGGTGTGGGAAGGAGTAAAGAGGCTGCTTTGGAAGGTTCTCAGGCACACCCTTACTCTGTACGTGGTATTTACTGCCCACTCTAATGCTAGGCCTGCTGCTTAGTCTGGCCTACTCTGTCTTTTGCTTTCACGATGACTTTCTCTCAGATGCACCAGACTGCCGTTTTTTGGACACCTCATTAGACCTTTGTGTATATGTCCGATTTCATTTGTTGATGGTGAGAAGTTTCTTTTCTACAAGACCTCTAGGCCCTTTTCAGATCCATTAATGTGGTTGTGTCTCTGCCTCAGTGTTCCTGAATCTTTTTTGACAATTAGGAGGCTGATCAGCCCTGGGCACAGAAAACTTGAGGTGATGTGGCTTAACTGAGTCTCATATATAATATCAGGATACAAACTAGTTTAAAAAAACAAAATTAAAATTACTTACTACAAATCTTTTGAATCTAAGACAAAAGCAGAAATGGAAGGGAGCTGATACACCTTAGAGTTAGTAAAATTTGGAGCAACAACACCTTAGGACATATATCAGGTCCCTATGTTTAAGTTATTTCTAACTGAGACTGAGTGAATCAGCACAACTCAGAATGGGTAGTTATTCAGTCTCTAGTTGATTGAAAGACATAGCTACACTATTTTGCACCTGCCAAGAGGTGGAAATATGGCTTGGTTTTGTTCCTTGCTTTGACCAATGGCATGTGGCAAAGATGATGCTGCATGAATTCCAGAATTTCTGTCTTTGCCTTGTAGTTTTCTCCATCACCCTGTAAAGAAGCTTAGGCAAGACTGCTGAATGACAAAAGTCTCCTTGGAGAGATAGGCCCAGCCAAGAGCTAGCATTAAGGCCCCAGGTATGTAAATGAAGCCATATTGTTCTCTAACCTCAGTCAAGCTGCCAGATAATTGATGCCTCATGCCCGGCTGAACTTAGCTCTAATTACAGAGTTCTGAGCAAGTAAGGTGTCATTGATGTAAGCTACTTTGTGATACAGCAATAGATAACTGGTGCATGGTACTCTGTATAGTTCATCAATGGCCCTTTTACTGATTCTCTGCATACTTTTGAAGTAAAGATAAAATATAACCACAGGAAGCTTTCCATTATGTTGTCATTTTTTTTAAAGAAGATAAACTATCAGAGATTAAACCATTTGCCTCATCTCAGCTCCACTACCACTTGAGTTCACCCCTGTGCTGCTCTTGTAACAGCCTCTTCATCTCTGCATATCACACATATAATAAAGAACTAACTGTTGATGGACCATCTGATTATCCCATTATCTCTAATCTTTTTGAATGGGACATGGATCCTATTTTAGGTGCCATACTGGAAGTCTCTTTTTCTCCTCTTTTTCTCTCTCCTTTGCTTCCTATGAAGATGATAAATGTGATTTTTACTGTTTCTAAAAAAGGTATATGTTTTCACTCTTACAGAGTTTCTTCCATCACAAATAAGAAAAACAATCAGGTAAAAAGATAAAAACCAATCTGTAATTTCACAAAAACTTTTCTAGGCTCCCTTCATCCTTCTCTCAAGTGACCCATTACCAGGTTTTCCCCTTTGATTGCTGTGGCCAAATTTCTGTGGTCCTAGGAAACAAGTCCCTTGGCTAAATGTACTCAGGGTGGCAATCCCAACTGTCTACAGCAGCGTTTAAATAACTTTTTAACATTGTTAATTGGTTGCTTTTCTTGCTGTGCAGGCATTACACATGTCCTTTTATGCCGGGTGATAATAACATCTCACAGGCAAGAGCTCTGTGTTCTGTGGTTCTCTAACTCAATGATACCGGTACTTTTCACATTGATCCAGGTAGTTTAGATGGATGGAAACTGTCTTTTATGGGGATCAGAATAGTAAATGAGAGGGGGCATCTAATCAACCAGAAGAAATGAATCAACTGTTATTCGACATGAAGATTGTAGTAGATAGACTCAAAACCAAAAATATCAAGACATCAAGATGAATAAAGTCTAATTGTGACTTCCCTTTTTGTATTGAAAAAGTTATTTTAGTGACATGTGTACAGATGTCTCTTGAGTGTTGGTCTCTAGGCAAAGAATAAAGAGCAGAACATTTGAATCCAGTGAGAATAAAATGTGAAGAATTTGGGACAATGGTGAAGAAACTAGCTTTGATGTATTATGATTTCTTGGGATACACACTGGATGCAAAAGTTGAAACATCACAGCAAAGAAGCATGGTATAGTGGAAATTGCCTGGATTGACTGGAAGCCAGAGGTCAAACATATTAATTTTGGATTTGCCACTGACTTGTTCCTTAACTCCACTAAAGCCATTTATTTTCTCTGTACTTGGTTTCCTTAACTCTAAAATAAAAAGATTTTATAGTCACTAGCAAGTTTTGTTCAGGTTCTAACAACAACAGTTTTCTACAAGGCTTGCTGCATTGATAACAGTAAAAATAAGCATTTTGGGAGTATGCACTCTGATTCCCCTTTCCTGCACATCTTTTTACTATTCTGATTAGTGTTCTGAGCTCTTTCTATCACTCTCAGTAAGAACAAACTAATGGAGAAACTTCTAGGATGCTCAGACTGAGATATTTCTCTGAAATATATCATAGATATTTTTATTACCTTTCCAATAATTTAAACTCTAGTAATTAAGTTTCCAATTTAATCTCAACCTTGTTAGTAATTTATGACTAAGGTTAGGAAGTAGAGAGTTACAAATCTTTATCTTAGTGATCCATGGATCTACTTTTAAAAATGCTCTAGAATGGTCACCTTTGCTTGAATCGATGGTAAACTCATTATAATTTATTTCTGTTTGTTTTTGTCAGCACAAAGTTGAGCAGAGCTGAGTGGAGAAGAGAGTCAGCTGGACACTAGAAGATCTCTGAGTTGCCTCTCATTTCTTACGTCCCGTGCTTAATGGAGGGAGTACAGGCAGATCGTGGGCTTCAGGACACAACAAAGGTGATCCCCATGGAAAACCTATTTCCCTTTTGAAGTAGTGAGTTAAGGGGACAGTTTCACAGATTAGATTTAAACTACTAATCTCCCCTTGTTTAAAAGGAAAGATGTTTAGTGGAGGATGATACGAAGTACGGCACCTCAAGTTCTCAGGGTAGAAGGGCACCACAGACTGGCTAGAAGCAGGGCCACCAAGTGAGTGTACAATTCTGCTTTCCAATTTTTTACCAACACTAGGAATTATCTAACATTTCGATTTTTGCTAATGTGATATATTTTAAAAAGTCATCCATTTTTGTGGGGAAGAAGAGATAAAAATAAGATTGTACAAAAATTATAAAGGGTTTGGGATTGAGTGGGAATAGGATACACGATAGAATAACTTTCAGCATCCAGGACAGTCATTTAGGATTCAATCATTTGTTTAGATAAATTGCATCAGTGAGGATATTGCTGTTGATAATCCCTATGAAAGGAACCAAATTGATTCCAAGATGAGTTGCTTTTTATTAATGTAAATATTATTTATACCATTAGAAAGAAATATTAGAAGAAACATAGATATACTAAAAAGCTTTTTTTTAAAGATTTATTTTTATTGTTTTTGACAGAGAGAGAGAGAGAGAAAGAGATACAGAGACAGAGAGAAGGGGGAGGGCCCAGAACAGTCTCCATAGTTGCACATTATTGGTTTTTCCACATACCTTCATTCCACAGGTGGGTACGAGGCTGCACAGGGAAGGAACTGGGCCGGGCTCTCACCCCAGTGAGAACCAAACTGGGGGCACTCCCCAGTTCAGCATATGGTTCCGCACGGGCTGGGGCCGGGGCCCGGATTCGATCCTTGGTCCCCAGGGCTGCAAAGTGAGTACTTAACCCACTGAGCCATCCTGGCTAAAAAGCTTTTTATAGTGACAGAATAAATAGTGGTCTTTGTTAGACCATTAATTATTTTTATTAATGTTTTTGTTTGGTTACCATAATGTACAAAAATTTTATCTTCCTCTAGTCTGTGTAAAAAATAAGAATATCAAACAGGAGTTCAAGGAAGAAGGAGTTTAGCATAGTGGGCTATTGAAAAACAGGAAGTATTAGAAAGATGTAATGAAGGCATGGGCATTGCAGGCTGAGTGAAGAATGTGGTAGGAAGCCATGAGCCACAATAGTTGAGTGTGCGTATAGTGAAAGGTAAATACTTTTTGAGTGCATGTCCAGGGAAGAGGAAACAGTTTAGCTTAGCATGAGAGGTGTAGGGAGGAGTTGGGTAACAAAGTTAGTGAATATCTTAGGAGTAGCTTTCATCTTTCTTTTGGGAGATACATAATAATTATATCTTTGGAAGTTTTGAATCTCCAAAGATACATATTATGTAATTTTTCAGATCCACCTACATTGATCCTTTTGTAAAAGTGAAATTGATATATGCTCGCTGGAAAAATTTAAGATAGTAGATTAGCATATAAAGTGAAAAGGAAAAGATCTCTTTTCCTGCATAATTTTCTCAACCCCACTCCTTAGAAATAATTATAGTTAACAGGATTTTTTCTTTGTGTATCAACCTAGGTATTTTCTATCTATTTATTATCTGATTCATATAATTTTATTCTGTAATTTATTTATATAATTAAAAAAAGCCAGATGGAATAAGATGATTTCAAGATACCTTCCTTTCCATCTACCTATCCTGTCTATGTACATTTAGGTCTACATTAGCATTTAAATGGCCACATAGTATTCCAAAGAAGGGATCTAATGGAAATGGTTTAACTAGTCCCCTATTTCTATATACTTATTTTCAGGCTTTTGCTTTTATAAGCAACAATGCTTCAGCATACATCTCTGTATCTTTTCTTGGTCCACTTTGTTCATGTGCACACACACAAATATCCAGAGATTTCCCCCCTAGATGTAGAAGAGCTGAGCCAAAAATATATGAGCATATAAAAAATTAGAAGGGATTGCCAAATTGGTAACTGTTTTATCAGTTTACTTTCCTGTCACTGGTTATGAACATACATGTTTCCCCATTTCCCCTCAAACTCTGAATTTTATCAACTGCTTCAATCTCTGTCAAACTGACAAAAAAAACACTAGTGTCTTGCTATATTAGTATACATTTATTTAATTCAGAACGAGGTGAAGTATTTCATATATAAGTAAACAGAGCCATGTGTAAAGCCACTGAAATTTTCACTCTCACTCTTTCTCTTCTACTTGGGATTTATGACTCATCATTGTCATCCTGGTCACACATCCTTTCCTTTATCTCTAGTCAATCTCCTCCACAGAACTCACAATTGTGTTACTTTCTCTAGCACTTCTCCTACTATGAGCTAGTGAGTGCTATATTTCTTTCCCTCATTCCTCTGAATAACTCATCTTGTCTTCCTAATTTACAATGTGAGAAATTTATTATATCTCTAGTCCTAAAAAATGTTTATAAGAACTTTGAAAGAACTTGCCAATGTAATCATAGATATGATATCAATATACTGGGAGAGATGTCCAAATTATGAAATCCACTGTCACTTAATTTTTCATATAGTTAATAATTTATAAGAAAACTTTAAATTTATAGTCACATATGAGATATGACTATGGAATAATGATAAAAATACAACAGAAAGACCTATCCAAATCAGTAAAAGGATCCTTATTCTGTGCAATCTATTTTGGCAATTGAAATATACAACAGGGGGATATGGGTTGCTTTGTGACAGAAAGGGTCCCTAAAGGCATATATCAGCCTGTGTCTCATTTTCTATTAACTACTGAATCCCCCAAGTTTAAGACCAGTGCCCTTTCTCCTAAATCAGTTCTTCTTACTCTCCTCTTCCAGGTAGCATGAGAGTTGTCACTGCTGACAGAGACAGGCAATGGATGACGCCAACCATTCAGTGGTGTCTGAGTTTGTGTTCCTGGGACTCTCCAGTTCATGGGAGATCCAGCTTCTCCTTTTACTCTTTTCCTCCGTGTTCTACGTGGCAAGCCTGATGGGAAACCTCCTCATTGTGCTAACTGTGACCTCTGACCCTCATTTACAGTCCCCCATGTACTTCCTGCTGGCCAACCTTTCCATCATTGACTTGATATTTGGTTCTTCCACGGCTCCCAAGATGATTTATGATCTTTTAAGAAAGAGCAAAACCATCTCTTTTGGGGGCTGTGTTGTTCAGATCTTCTTTATCCATGCTGTTGGGGGCACTGAGATGGTGCTGCTCATTGCCATGGCCTTTGACAGATATGTGGCTATTTGTAAGCCTCTTCATTACCTGACCATCATGAGCCCACGAAGGTGCATTTTATTTCTGGTCACTTCCTGGATTATTGGCCTTATTCATTCAGTGACTCAATTGGCTTTTGTTGTAGACTTGCCTTTCTGTGGTCCTAAGGAATTAGACAGCTTTTTTTGTGACCTTCCTCGATTTATCAGACTTGCTTGTATAGAGACTTACACATTAGAATTCATGGTTACTGCCAATAGTGGCTTTATTTCTGTGGCCTCCTTTTTAATTTTGATCATTTCTTACATCTTTATTTTGGTGACTGTCCGAAAAAAATCTTCAGGTAGCATATCCAAAGCCCTTTCCACTCTGTCAGCTCATGTCACTGTGGTTGTTTTGTTTTTTGGGCCATTGATCTTCTTCTACGTGTGGCCATTTCCCACATCACATCTGGATAAATTCCTTGCCATTTTTGATGCAGTTATCACTCCTTTTCTAAATCCAGTTATCTACACTTTTAGGAATAAAGAGATGAAGGTGGCAATGAAGAGACTATGCACTCAGTTTGTGCATTAGAGTGAAATTTCTTCAGTCTACTGAAGATGTATAAAAAGGCAAAGTATACCAGAATTTCAGATCTATATGAACTAAATACAGTATGTGAAATTTAACCACCATGTCACTATCTACTAGTATGTGTATTGTGTTCTTTTTTACTCCCCAAATTGAATTGTGATGTCACTCTCTGTGCTCTGCTTATATAAAAGACCTAAAGACTACAGGTTGTGCCTCTTTTATCTTAGAAGTGATCTTACCTCTATATCAGGCCTGGGCAAGATTCAAGCACTGTCCACCAGTGGACCACCAAACAATTATGGGGTGACTGTTGGAATTAAGAAAAAAGTGTAGTAGCTGATGCCACTTTATGCCAGGGAGTGGTGGCTAGGCAGTTAAACATAAAATAATTTTTTTTTTTTTGCAAGTACATGTATTGCTGCTAGAAGAGAGAGTTGGCTCATCACAATCTATGTGGCTATATGTACTTGAGCAAGAGAAAAGAGCTAGTGGATCATGACACTTCAAAGAAATTATAAGTAGTCCCTGTCCTGAAAAATTCTGTCCAGGCCTGCTCTATGTAATACCAATAGAATAAATATAAATGTTAAACAATCCCTTTTGGAAATCAATATATGAGTTATTATCCATTTTCTATTTTTCCCATGTTAAGTAGACTATCTTACTTTTAAGAGAAATATTAATTTTTGCTTCATATGATTTGCTTTACTATACAAATTATTTATTTTCTTCCTTTTTTTAATTAAAAAATTATTGTTAAATTTATTGTGGTGACATTGGTTGGTAAAAATTACATAGTTTTCCAGTGTACAATTCTATATTACATTGTCTACGCATTGCATTGTGTGCTCACCACCCAGAGTCGGTTCTCTTTCTATCACCATATATTTGATGCTCTCTCCATACTTCCCCACCTACCTATTTATTTTCTATATTTACAACTCATTATCTTTTAGCTTTTCTCATTGTTTTATTTCTAACCTGACTTTTTCAAAGTCTAGTAAAGACAGAAACCACACTAGTTTGTTTTTTTTAACTTTGATTTAAAATTAAGTTATTGGGATAACATCGGTTAGTAAAATGATATAGGTTTCAAGTTTACCATTCTATTACACATCATCTATATATTGCATTACATGTTCACACCCTCCCCCAACCTCATTAGTTCTCTTTCCATCACCATACATTTGACCCCACCTTCCTCCTCTACCATCTCCTCCCCCCCTTGCCCTCTGGTAACCACTAAACTGTTATCTGTGTCTATGAGTTTTTGTTTATTGGTTTGTTTGTCTTGTTCTTTTGTTGCTTTCAGTTTTATAGCCCACAAATGAGAGAAGTCATATGGTTCTTGACTTCTGTCTGATTTATTTTGCTTAGCATGATATTTAAAATATTTTATTTAATTTTATTGTTTGAGGAAAGATGAGAGAGAGAGACAGAGAGAGACAGAGAGAGAGAGAGAGACAGAGAGAGAGAGAGAGAGAGAGAGAGAGAGAGAGAGAGAGAAGGGGGAAGGACCCAGAACAATCTTCATAATTGGACATCATTAGTTGTGACATGGTTTTATTCCATACAAATGATGTGGGGCTGTGGGGGGAGGAAACTGAACTGGGGGCCTCCCGCATGGGAGGTGAGAACCTTTGCACTGAGACATCTTGGTGGTTACTAGTTGCACTGTAGTTTAGTGTGTGGAGTTGCCTGGGCTGGGACCAGGAATCGAACCCCAGACCTTGCTATTGCAAGGCAAGTGCTCAATTGTTGAGTGATCCTGGCATCCCCTGAATTCTTTCTTCCTACTTGAGTAATCAATCCTGTATCTCAAGTTATCTGTGGACTGGATGGTTTATTATGATATTTTGCATTTGTAACTTAAATACTTCTTGGGGATATAACCAAGAATTTATTTCAGCTTTATCCCACGTTGGTTGGGCTATAAAGGCAAGCTGTGTACATGATTGTTTATGGTCCTTTTTCTTACTCCTTCTTCAATTGAGTCCCCCCTCCCCACACATTTTTTTTTTTTTTTTTTTTGCTTCTCTCTACATAGAAGTCTTGGAGCCTCTCTTCTTGAGTTTTCTGGGCTTGTGTTTTTTAGAATTGATATTTGTTTCTTAAACCTCTGTCTATCAATTTTTAGCTTCCCCTAGCAGTTCTCATTAAAGTGTCCTGGTAGTATAACTATCTTAGCCAGCTTCTACCCCAGGAGAGGTTTTACCCAGGCCCCATAGCCCAATTCTATTTGAGTGAGAATTTGAATATTCTGTCAGGAATCTTTGACATGTAACTTACCATAGCGATATGGATAAATTATCAACTACTCTCTGTACTCTCAGTCTAAGGTTCAGGACAGTGGAGAGAAAAATGGTGTTCCCCTCCATTATTATTTCTAGTACTGGATTTACTCACAATTTAGATTAGCCATATGCCTTGTTTGTATTGCTTCTACTATGTCATAAAATAATGATTAATACAATAATGATTACTAGTTTGAAAGTCAAGGTTTCTTATTGCACTGGGAGGCATGATTATGGTCATTGCTGATCTTTAGGGAGATGTATTAGGGCGTTCATTGCACTGTTGCTTTATGTATTAGGGTGTTCATTGCACTGTTGCTTTCAGTACAGGAAAGGATTCAAAATATGAAAGAACTTCATGGTATAGGCACCAACCCATTCAAACATATGCTTGACACAGGGTTGGAGTAGGGTGGTGGGGACACCAGTTTTTCCAGGCATTAAACTTTAGTAGTTGATTCATAAGAAATTCTAGGGAAAGGATTTGAGTGGCAGGTGGAACCTCAAGGGATTTGTGACAATGGCTGTATTTTAACTAATGTGCACATATTTAAAATTTTAACAACCAGTTTTACCACACAACTGTTTTCTACCTGAATATTAACATTATTGAGGTGTGGGATTAGAGAAGTTAGAGGCAGGGTCATCCAATATTTGTAAAATCATTTGCAGTGGTGCCGAAAAACTTGGAGGTAATCTGTGTGTCTGTTATTAGGAGATTAGACAGGCAAAAATAGTGCATACCCACCATAGATTACTCTGCAGTATTTGGAAATAATAGACTACATGTATCCATAGTAGCATGGGCTAAGTTAAAAAAAAATCAGGGCAATATGTATACATAGCATATCTACATGTAATATTTCACATATATATGCATACAAGAAAATATACATGTTTTATGATAAAACATATAACACCAGGAGACATTTTATAAACACTAGCAAGGGAAAATGGAATTATTTCTATGACTGAATTATTTTGTTAAGTTCAACAAATGTATACTAGGCCCCTTTCATTGCAGGAAACTATACAGGTTGCTTTGGAAGAAACAAATATGAATTACACAAAACCCATATCTTGAAAGTATTATAAAATATGATTATTAATTATTTACAAAAGTTACATTGTAAGGGAAGCCAGGATGGCTCAGTGGGTTAAGCGCTCACTTTGCAGCCCCTGGGGACCAGGGATCGAATCCTGGCCCTGGCCCGTGTGGACCCATATACTGAACTGGGGAGCACCCCCAGTTCAGTTCTCACTGGGGTGAGACCCCAGCCCAGTTCCTGCCCTGTGCAGCCCCACTCCCACCTGTGGAATGAAACTATGTGGAAAAACCAATGATGTACAACTATGGAGACTGTTCTGGGCCCTCCCCCTTCTCTCTGTCTCTGTATAGAGATAGCTCTCTCTCTCTGTCAAAAACAATAAAAATAAATTTAAAAAAAAGTTACATTGTAAGCTATTTTTAATACATTTTAGATAACCCTTTCACTTGCCTAATTTATTTACATATATAGAAATTGATATTGATAAAACTGTTCCATATAATTTGTATAAATCTCTTGGAAAGAGAATAATATTACATTACCCACCATGCTTCCACTCATTATGATAAGATTTAAAGTATCAAAGATAATGACTGGAGTTGAATTTCTCAAAGATAAAATTTCTCAAAGTGTCTGGGATACTGGGGTAGCCCAGCAGGTTGAGTGCTTGCTTTGCAACTGTAAGGTCTGGGGATTGAATCCTGGTCCTGGCCTATGCAAACCCATATGCTGAACTGCAGCATAATTAGTAACCTCTGGGATGATAGTGAAGGTTCTTGCCTTTCATGTGGTTGGTCCCTGGTTTGGTTCCCACCATGCGCAGCCCCTTATTCACCTATGTGGAATGAAACTATGTCACAACTAAAGGTGAACAACTATGGAGAATGCTCTGGGCTCTCCTTCCTTCTTTCTCTCTCTCTCTTCTCTCAAGCAATAAAATAAATCTTTTGAAAAAAGATACCAGTGTTATTCCTCCCTCCTGTGACTCATTATCAACATTTCCCCCTTGTTGCTTCTATCACAATGAGTATATTTTTAGGAGACATTTCCATGACTAATTGACTTTAGTTCTGCAATCCCAGGCCACTATAGCATTATTTGATCCTTATCTTCCAGTGTAGCTAATTAGCTATTCTTTTCATTATAGAAACATTTCATATACTTCTGTGAGCTTGAGATAATAGTCTGTGAATAGCTATAATGGAAGAATTGGGTGAAGTTGATCATAAGAGGAAGATATTAAACTAGATAAACTTTTGTGATGAGAAAAACTCTGGTAGCATTTTCCTTTTTGTATATACAATCAAACTTTGGCCTGAAGGCAGAAAGACACAGGTGCTGGTAGTGGGGAGAGATGAGTGCAATAGTGAAATAAATATAAATGGTTGTGAATAAGTAGAACAAAAATTAACTTTAAATTTTAACTAGGACTTGGAATGACTTGGAGGTCCAAATGTGTAACTGAAGGTATGATGCAGAGTCTGGAGTCTACATTATGGTTAAGACTAGAATGCAGGTTGATTTGTTAACTATAGTCAGGGATCTTTAGAGAAATCTATTAGCACTGAAAGTAAAGACAAATATGTATGTTGTATTCATAACAAGTTTGTTATCTGCTTTGCTTCTATCTTTAGATAACTAAAATATAAGAGGAATAAGTTTATTAGGTACTAGTAATAAGTAAAAGCTTAAAAAATAAATTCCCAATTTCATAGAATAAAAGCAGAGAAAGAATAATTGAAAATTTGCTTAGAAGGCAATTACCTAGGGATGTAACTCATCCTAAAATTATGTAGTTTCAGTTAAAATTAGATGATGGAAGAATGAATGAAAAAAGTAACTAAATGTATAATGTATAATGACCAACAATCAATCATTTTGTTTATTTATGTTTTTAAACATTTATTAGAATTTTTCTAAGTCACAATAACATTTCACCCCATTTTTCCCTTATAGCTATTCACAGACTATTACTTCAAGCACACAGAGGTAATAGAATGTTTCTGTAAATGGAAAAAAAAAAAAAAGCTAGTTAACTGCACTGAAAGATAATGACCAAATAATGCTAATGTGACCTGGGATTTCAGAATTAAAGTCAATTAGTCAAGGAAATTGTATCCTATTTGTTGTGATAGAGGCAACAAAGGGGAAATGTTGAAAATGTTCGGTAGTGAAATGGGGGCCATTATACAGAGTGACAAAGATAAGGAATATAAAAAGGAATATCTAAAGGAACTGTGGTGGTTAAAACTAGAGGGCAAAGATGAGTGATCTTTATTTGATTTTACCAAGTTCAGGGTATCTGAGAGGTATTGCTGATGTCTTGTTTATATTCACAGATAAAGTATTACCTGAAAGGATAAAAGAGTTTCTTTTCGTAAGGAAGAACATTTGTTTTATTATGTTAATAAAAACCAGAAAACCATGGAAGAAAATAAATTTTCCAACCTTGTGAACTGCTGAAGAACTCACATGTTTGGGATGGAGAAACAAAAGAATGAAACTGGGTCAGAACATGTTTTTAGATCTCTTCCAGCTGAATGATTTTATTAATTGGGGATAATGAGCACCTCTTCTGTTTTTCCTCCCAAAATTTTACATGAAAAATTACCATGAACTTATTTTAAGAAGTTGCCCAATTCTAACTTCATATAGTTCAAGATATTTATTTATTTATTATTTTTATTTCTTTTATTTTTCAATTATAGTTGACATTTCAATATTATTTTATATTAGTTTCAGGTGTACAGCACAGTGGTTAGACATTTATATAATTTATGAAGTATAGATCAAGATATTTAAATCATCATTCTATTAAATGATGCAGAATCTGGATTTGTCACATCATAATTGCTTAAGTAGTCTAAATAAATGATAGCAATAATTCATGTCATTGTAATTCTTGAGTGTAATAGCTAGACCAGAAATAGAGAACTCAAAGTGGAATATATTCTTATAGCAATGGTCTTAGAAGAGCAACACTTTTACCATGGAGGGTCTGGGGTGCTTCAAAATGATCAAGCACCCAGAACTTACTATCTCCCACTAGAAGCCTTTCAGAGATGGTTACTCAGAGCCATTAGATGGATAGCTAAGAAATTCAGAAACTTGAAGACAGGAACTGGGTAAGTTTCCAGATCTGCTCAATTTTTTTCTATTGGTATTATTTTGTCCTCTTTGCTCTTGAATGAATTGTAAAGTAGGTACATTTTGTCTTTGGCCCCATTTCTCCTTTTCTCAGCTTTAGCTCACATTCCTGGGCTCTACTCCTCTCCTGCTGAACTCACCTACTCATTATGTGTCTTCTCTAGGAGCCTATCTAAGCAAGTTTTTTTTTTTTGTAATGGATCAGGTTTAAAATGGATCACTTTTTTCTTCATTGTCAAAACTCTCATTTCTTATGTGCATAAGATCCAAGCTAACAAAAGCCATCTGGTAACTTATTTGCTTATCTGTGATAGTTTCATGGAGTGCACCACGCCCTTACCAATGTAAGTATGTAAAACTAGGGAATTCAGGTTAGCCTAAAAGAAAACAACTCCAGTAATAGGTGCTATTAGGAAACAACTTTGGGTACTGGGACTTTTAAGATTGCACACCTGAACAAGCTCCCATTCTGGCATTTCTCCCCTTTATTATAATTTTCAGTTTAACTGACCATCTTGGTCACCAGCTACACTTGATAATCCAAATTTGCTTTGATTTTGTTTTTCTCATCTTTCTAACAATTTTATTTCTGAGTTTTAAAATGTAATCTTCACACAAAATCTCATATTTTTCTCAATGACCTAATTCTCTGCTAACTTTGCTAATTCTATTCCTTATAAGTTCATTAATAGTCAAGTTTACCACTATTTCTTTTGCTATTCTCGTTTGTAACTTTTTGCTATTCAAATTTTAATTGGGAGGGAGAAGCACCATTTATAGTGTTACTTCATAATATATTCCCATTGTTTTTTCTACTTAATGGAAACATGAAAAAACTTGGGTCAGAAGCATTTTTTTCCTTTAGTGATCTTTTTGCCTTATTTTTCTGCATATTTGTAGAGAAATATTGGTTAGTTCATAGTTCATGACATAGAGTTTTGGTTATAAGTCATGAAACAGTTCCACAACTCTTAAAAATTGTTCAGATAACCTTACAATCCCATTTATATGTGTTCAATTTCTTCATTCCTTTACTCCACATAATTTATATCTGTTCTTTTTTTATCTTTATATTATCTCTAAGGCTTAGCAGAGTCCTAAGCACTTTGTAGTAGATGTTACATAAATACTTATTGAATGAATGAGTGAATAAGTCAAGAAATCTTTCTCTCACCATCATTTTGAGCTGCTTTTCAGTCAGTAAAAAGAATTATGAAGTGACATAAGTCAGACAGAGAAAGACAAAAACCATATGATTTTACTTATACGTAGAGTACCTCCCCCTGCAAAATCCCAAACGAATGAAAAAAAACCAAACAAAACAAACTCATAGATACAAAGACTAAAGGGGCGGGGGATGAGTGAATGAGTAAAATAGGTGAAGGGGATCTAGTCAATGTATTCTAATAAGTTTTCATGGGGACAGGTGATTACTAGATTTAGTGGGATGATCGCAGCATACGGGTATGAAAATGCCTGAATCACTATACTGTATACCTGAAACTAATATAACTCATATAATATTTTATACCAACTGTACTTAAAAAATATGATACATGAAACCCACCCCGAGTGTCTTACAATATATATGGGTAGATAAAACTCATCCATATTTATTAAATAGTGTGATAGAAATTATAGATGTAAAAATTCAGATGAAGGAAGAAGTCAGAATACTGACAAGAGACTTCCTGAAGTTAAAAATTGAACTAGAGGGAAGCCGGGATGGCTCAGTGGGTTAAGCGCTCACTTTGCAGCGCCGGGGACCGAGGATCGAATCCCGGCCGGCCCGTGCGGAACCATGTGCTGAACTGGGAGCTCCCCCAGTTCAGTTCTCTCTCTGTCTCTCTCTCTCTGTGTCAAAAATAAATAAATAAATAAATAAATAAATAAATTGAACTAGAATCAAGTAAAATGTTTGAGGCTCCTCAAGTATTTGATGAACTACAGATCTTTTCAAGTGTTCTTACCCTCTTTTGAGAAGGAAGATCTATATGTAA
This sequence comes from Craseonycteris thonglongyai, assembly GCA_004027555.1. NCBI lineage: Eukaryota > Metazoa > Chordata > Mammalia > Chiroptera > Craseonycteridae > Craseonycteris > Craseonycteris thonglongyai. The sequence goes on along the minus strand of PVKE010014762.1, from coordinate 6,113 downwards.
CAGACCAAAATAGTATTTTCTGCCATGAATATGGACTTCACAAAGGCAAGCATTCTTGGCAATACTATGACCTCAATGCCTAGAATGGTGTCTGGCATTCTGGGCACTCAATGTATTTACTAAATTAATGAACAAAAATCATTCAGATAAACATTCAGAAGTAAATTAGATACATGGTATAACTATTGTCCGAACCCATATTGGTTGGCTGATTATTATAGGTTCCTTTCATTGGTGAACATTAGTTGTTCAGGTTTTGTCCTACATGTAGGTGGAGTCACAAGTCACATGTAGTTTCAGGGAAAAAGTCAGGATGCTCTATATCTGACCTTCCTCCCATATTTCTTTCAGCTTCCTGACAGGCTATCTGAAATTCCCTCTTTCATGTTCAATGCTTAGTTTTAAGATTTTTCTTTTTCTCCTAAAATACCTGTTTATATGTAAGAAAGTTGTGATATACAGAATAATGGCTCCCAAAGGTATTCATGTCTTAATCCCTGGACCCATGAACATGTCACCTTATATGGCAAAAGGGACACTACAGATGTGATTAAGAATGTTGAGATGAGAACATTATCTTGGACTATCTGGCTCAGCTCAATGTAATCACAAGGGTCCCTACAAGAGAAAGGCGGGAGGATCAGAGTCAAAGAGGAGTTTGGAGTGAGGTACATCAATGGAGTGATATCCTTTGAAGACAGGGGAAGGGTTCATGAGCCAAAGAACGCAGGCAACCTTGGAAAAGGCTAGAAAATGGATTCTCTCTTTGCCTCTTCATAGGGAATGAGGTTCTGCCAACACCTTGAATTTAGCTTGGAAGACCTATTTTGGCCTTTTCATCTCCAGAACTGTGAGATAATACATTTGGGTTTTTTTTTAAAGCTACTGTTTCTGGTAATTTGTCATAGCAGAAGTAAAAATCTAAAATAAAGGTTGTTTAATACAAAGAACTTTCCATGGGAGTCAGTGGATCTTGATCCTAGTATAAACTCTCCCACCATTTACCTTTGTGATAAGGAACAGGTCACATATCTCTTCTTATATAATTATTTCGCTGATAAAATGTGGATGTTGTACTAAATCAGAAACAAGTTGAACAGTGGACCTCTGATGGCTTATCTCTGACAGTGTTATAATTTTGTTATTACTTCCCCCTATTGGGATCTGGTTACCTTCCTTTAGTTCTTTTTTTGCATTTTATGCCTATAACTTGATCATCACCCTCTCTCAATTACAGACACAGACATGGTCTGGCTCTTGTCACCCAGTTTTTTTTTTGTTTTTTTTTTAATTTCTGTCACTCTTTTATCCATTCCAAATGTATTTTGAAAAAGGAAAGAGACAACTTTTATGTGGCAGAGTTCTAATCTTTGGGGAAATCAGTGTGTATGTGTGTGTGTGTAATTACTAGAGGAGGAGATTATTAGTCTCAGTTTATCACCTATTTTATGTTAGAAATAAAAACTTTGAAAATGAGTATCATTTATAAAGTAAAATGACATTTTTTTCATTTAGAAATATATCAAAGGTCCTTTATTGACTGTTTTATATTAATAATTGAGACCTCATATTTCTTCTAATGACATATATGTATATATATATTTTTGTATGGAAATATACTTTGTGTAGTTAAACAACTGCAGGAATGAGGCTAGGGACCTTGTGATGACTGGTAACACAACACATAGTGTTAATATGAACTTTACTGAATTATGATATTTGCTCTTGATTTCAGGGTCACTCTTCAGTACCATTAATTTCTTCCTGCATTCAACAAGTGTGAAGCACTCTTTCAATGACTGGTTGTATTAGTCACTATTGGTGATTCTGATGAAGGTGGGGCTAACCATATTAACCAGACATATTTCCTGTACCCAAGAAGCTACACTTTAATTGGAGAGCTGGAAATTAATATGATCATGAGAGGCAGAGTGAAATAAATGCTAATAGTGCAGAGGGATTATAGAAACTTGGGCAGATTTGGAAAATTTCACAAATGAGTAAGCATTAGAGCTAGATATTAAGATTTGAGTTCTGTGAGTTGGATACCAGAATGAGAGAATTTTGAAAGTTGAAATAAACAAACTGATTGAAGTTTAATTGAGCAATATGAATAATAGTACAGAGACTTTGGAAGCTGTATGCTGTGCATGAAAAATTGTTAGATAGCCATTGGATTGGCTGAAATCATATTTATTTATAAGAAGTTATAGTCAAAAGTATTTGAAGATGAATTTATGAGGTTATTGAAATAGAACACCCCAAGCAGGAGCATGTAGAAAACATTCATGTAATACTAGAAGAAAGTAGGCGAGAAGTAGGTCCAGAGGTGAAATTAAATTAGTAGTGGTTTTGAAAACCATGACAATATTTGGGAACCAGATGATTTCTCTAAGTAGAAATCCAGTGTTCACGTGATGAAGATTATTTAGCTGTGTGAGATGTTAGTTTTGTTATTGTTTTTGTGGATGGGAGGTTTTCTTTCAAAAACACAAATATTTGTCTAAGTATTTTTTTCATTTTCCTTCTTCCATTTAAGCAACATGAAAACTGATCCTGATGTCTGAGGCAATGGATGGAATAAAATTACTCCACAGTATGAGTTTGTGTTCCTGGGACTCACCAATTCATGGGAGATTCAGCTTCTCCTATTTACCTTCTCCTTTTTGTTCTACTTTGCAAGCATGGTAGAAAACCTTGTCATTGTGTTCACTGTAACCTTGGATGCTTATCTGCACTCCCCCATGTATTTTCTCCTGGCTAATCTCTCTGTCATTAATATGCTCCCCCCCCCCAATCACAGCCCCTAAAATGATTCATGATATTTTCAAGTCATCTCCTTTTGTCGGTGTATACTCAGATCTTCTTTAGTTGTGTTGTTGGAGGCACTGAGATGGTGCTACTCACTGTCATGGCCTTTGACAGATATGTGGCTATTTGTAAGCCCCTCCACTACCTGACCATCATGAGCCCACAGATGTGCATTTTGATTTTAGTGGATGCCTGGACCATTGTCTCATTCACTTTTTGGCCCAATTGGCATTTGTGGTAAACTTGTTCTTCTGTGGCCCTAATGTAGTAGACAGCTTTTACTGTCACATATCTCAGCTCATCAAACTTGCTTGCACAGATACCTATAAACTGTAGCTTATGGTCACTGCTAACAGTGGGTTCATATCCTTGGGTGCTTTCTCATTGCTTATCTTCTCCTACATCTTCATCCTGGCAACTCTACAGAAACACTCGTCAGGTGGTTCATCCAAGGCTGTTTCCACACTGTCAGCTCATATTACTGTGGTGGTTTTATACTTCGGTCCACTGATCTTTTTCTACATATGGCCCTCTTCTTCATTACATCTGGATAAATTTCTAGCTATATTTGATGCAGTTTTAACTCCATTTCTAAATCCAGTCATTTACACATTCAGGAACAGAAAGGTGAAAATGGCAATGAGAAGAGTATTCAGTAAGCTAATGGGTTTTTGAAAAAAATCACTAAATGGCTTTATTGAAATACAAAATTTTCAAGTGACTGTTCATAAGTTTTCTGTCCCTAATAGCTAATCCTTATGAAGAATGCACCATTTGTCTCAGATCTTATCTTGTTCTTTTGTTTGAAACACATGCTCTTCTATCTTCATTTTGCTGAGTCTCTGTGTTGGCATCCATCAGTTAGATAAAAGAGCCACCTCTCCTAGTCTTGAAGGAGTCACTTCATACAGGAAATAAACCTCATTGTTCAACTCTACCCTACCTAGCTCTTGGTTGTCTCTCAAACCTTTGTAATTGTCCAAACAGCCTATTTTATTATTAATTAATTAATTAATTAATTAATTTTTAGAAAATATTCATTTTATTGTTTTTGACAGACAGAGAGAGACAGAGAGAAGGAGGAAGACCCAGAACAGTCTCCATAGTTGTACATCATCAGTTTTGACATGGTTTTGTGTCACACAGGTGGGCTGGGGCCGTGCAGGGTAGGAGCAGGGCTGGGGTCCTCCCGCATGGGAGGCATGCCCCCTTGAGTCAGAGGCCAAACCAGGGAGTGAGAACTGAACTGGGGGGCAAGAACTGAACTGGGGGGTGAGAACAGTTCAGCACATGGGTCCACACGGGCTGGGGCTGGATTTGATCCTCAGTCCCTGGGGCCGCAAAGCAAGCGCTTAACCTACTGAGCCATCACAGTCTCCCCTATTTTGTTAAAATTAAAAAAATTTTTAAGATTTATTTTTAATGTTTTTGACAGAGAAAGAGAGAGACAGACAGACATAGAGAGAGAGACAGAGAGAAGGGTGAGGGCTGAGAGCAGTCTCCAGAACTGTATGTCATTTGTTTTCAATATAGTTTCACTCCATAGGTGGGTACGGGGCTGGGAAGGGCAGGAACAGGGCCAGGCGCCTCCTGCCTGGGCCCTGACAAGAACTGAACTGAGGGAACATCTCAGTTCAGCATATGGGTCTGCATAGGCTGGGGCCAGGGCTAGGATTTGATCCTTGGGCCTTGAGGCTGCAAGATTGCTCAACCTCTGTGTCATTCCAGCATCCCCTTAAACTCACCTTCTGCTTTGTACTTCCCCTGCCCCACACAATGTATCTCCATCACCTTATCTTTTCATGGTATTATGATATATACTTTGATTGCTTTGTGTCACCTGCCAAATTGAAGATTTAATTGTTTAAATCTTTACTAGTTCTTCAGTTCATTGGTAAAAATAATAATGGTAAATATTTACAAAGTGCATACTGCTTTTAGCTATTTGCCTCTATCACCTCATTTAATCCTCATAGCAATCCTTGAGAGAAATATTATCATCCCTTAATGATAGTAATGCACAGTAATGTTCCAGTTCTGATGGTATATAAATATTGTAAGCTGCCCTTGACTTTGGAAATGTACAGTCCAAAGGAAATTGGGTCTTTGGAGAAAATCTATTTTTATTATAAGTTAGTGAAAGAAAGGCAAAAAATGAAATGAGAAAAAGGCTTGCTCCATGTGAATTTATCAACAGTTAGAGTAAAGGGCAAGTTGATCTTATGCTCTTTGATCAATCTACATGGTGCTGATTGACTAGATTAATAGGCTTCCAAAGTCAGAGATACAGGCAAGGGGAAAAGCTCATTAATAAGAATTCACAGAATGTTGAAAAAATCCCTAGATCTGGATGTAGATTAGGCACCTATATTTTTATTTTTTGGTAGTACTCTAATTAAAATTAGTATTTGTAACCTGAATGTATGAGTCTCTGATGCACGGTATTTATTATTATTGTGCTTTAAGTTCATATGAGCTAACATTTTTAGAGGCCAGCTTCATCTATTCTGATCAAAGATTTGCAGATTCCCTTATTAATTGCCTCCACATCAGGTAAAGTTTAAAGGAACATGTTAAATTAAAGAGCATTGCAATTAGTTATAAGAAGAGTGATTACGAGCCAAGGGAATGTGTCTGAAAGTTCAATTAATTTTAATTTGAGAATTACATTTGTCTTTTTCATGAAGCCAGCAGATGGAAGGTGGCATGGACAATGGAGTTTTTGTATAAATGAGAATGTCCCTTTACAGGGAGTAATCGTATAAAAGCCCTTACAAAGATGCTTGATCCTGGGAAACTCTCCCACACCTTCCCTCCAATAGAACTTTGGAGTAGTGCCTATGGAATGCCAAAATCAGGTTCCAACATCCAGTGAAAGAAATTGGAAATGAGGTAGATGTAAGTTAAATAATTTCTGACATTTCCAGGATATGTGTTTTGTAGCCCCAGATGATTTTAAGTAGAACCTTGTTATATTTTATGTGAACTCATCCACCACAGTTAAGTACAAATTGGCCATCATTCTAAATCAATACAGCCAGGGAAATTTTTGGAAAATCACTTAGAATACATTCAATATATGCCCCATCTTCCAACAATACAACCCTGGAAAACCTCTAAAGATTGGGCATGTGTGGCCATATACCAAAATTAACTCAAAATGGATTAAAGATCTCCAAATAAGAAAGGAAACAATAAATTGCATAGAAGAAAACATTGGCACTAAACTTATAGACCTGGGATTCAGGGAGGACTTTATGAATCTGACCTCAATGGCAAGGGAAGTAAAAGCACAAATAAAC
>PVKE010014761.1:0-34536 GCA_004027555.1 Craseonycteris thonglongyai | reverse complement strand
TTGTGTTCCTTGGCAAAGTTTACAACTTTCAGTTTGAAACTGGCTTCAAATTTCCTTCTTCTTGCTGGAGCCATGATGGGTTCTTTTCTACCAGCCATTTGTTGTATACCCACTAATCTTTTAGGCCGGGGTTATACAGTACTGTAGCTTCAGCTACACACAGAATGTTCTATTACGGTACCTTTTAACTCACTGTATGCGCCCTAATACTGTAGCATTGGCAACATACAGAATGTCCTATAAAGGCACTGTACCTTTTAGCCCATTGGATGTGCTCTAATACAGTCAATTTAGCTACTATGCATGTGTCCTGATACAGTAGCTTTGGCTACACAGAATGTTCCTGTGCTGCAACTGTATGTACCATGGTGAGCCAATCACAACAAGCAAAGGTTCAAAGGTTATAATAGACCGCCTCTGACTCTGGCCAATCTGAGCAGGCTTTTTACTAGAACACAGTGTAGCTTCGGGTACAGAACATGTATAATTTGCATGCATAATAAGCCTGCTTGGATTGGCTGAGTTAGAGAGGCGGTCCGAGCAGCCTTGCAGTGATTGGTGCGGGATCGAGTTGGAAAATTCATTTAGCGGCATATCCAGATGATTTTCGGGATCGAGTTGGAAAATTCGTTTAGCGGCATATCGAGACGTTTTTCGGGATATACTCGGCGTATAAGACGACCCCCGATTTTTGGTTGACTTTTTTTCATTTCAAAAGTCTTATACGCCGGAAAATACGGTAGTTTGTCTAATGATGTTTTGACCAAAAACAAAAACACACTTACTAGCTGGCACTCCTCTATAAAAAATAGTTTTCTCCCTTAGAAATTAAAAAGCATTCTCCAACATTAGCTATTGCCAGCTATTACATTGTTGCAATCCAGTGACTTATTGATTCTCTAGAAGTATATTGAGATCCCTATTCTAGATGCTAGATAGGCACAAAACAGCCAAAAAATCTTTAAACTTCTGGACCTTACTTTCTAGTAATGGGGCCGGTACAGTCTCAGCGGGAACCCCTGGGGATGGACAGCCATGGACAGTTTCCAGAGACACTGGGAGAAACTGACAGGACTTGGGGTGTAATCAATAGGACAGAAGGTGGACAGGGACCTGTTGGGTTTGGTTGCATAGCACCAGGATTCATCTTGAGGCTGACATTCTCCTTGACCTTTTTGTTTATATCCCTGCCCCCAAGGTTATATCATCTGCCTGCTGAGTTTAAAACCAAGTGGGTTGAGCCCTGGAAAGTCCCCCTGTCCTGTGGAGGGATAATCAGTCTATTTCCAGAACCCAAAGAGGGTTAGGATTAAAAAGTAGCTTTCCTTTAGCAGTTGTCCCTCCCACCATGCCTTCGCCACTGGAGTGCTTTGGCTCCTGCCTCTGAGCCCCACTGGGAGGAGCCCCTAAGCTTAATGCTTAGAACTGCTGAAACAACTGGCCATTTCAACACTAATCCTATTTGCGCTCTGCTCCTTAGATGGGATTTGGCCTCGAGACATTGAGACGTGGGTGCTGGGCCTCCTCTCCAGATCCCCTACAAATTCCCCACGCACGTCAGCCAGGGGCCTCGCTAGAGTCATCTGGGAAGGGTCGCAGGGGCCAGCAGCCACCTGGGAGGCCACAGACACCCTCTCGCCTCCCAGCCCCATCCGGCTCGTTGCACAAGGTATGTGGCCGGCCTCATGTGCACAAGAGTTCTGAGAGACTCGGGGCAGCCACCAGGAAGAGCAAGCGTCGGCACGATGGGCTTTTTCACGCAGTCTGTCCCCGTTTGTCCTTTTCTGTGTAGTTTCTCTGGACTTTTCTTATTAAGGAAATGGGATGCACTGAATTCTGACAGCTAGGACGGCCTCTTTGTTGTCTGCACAGTGGGGAGGGTACAACATGGGGGGACAGGAAAGCACCACTTAGTGTGAATTGCTGAGTAGAACGTTTGGGGACTTAATCTATTTTGAAAATGATATTTGTGAAGTGGTGTGTTGTCCTTTTCAGGAACTTTTTCTATTTTAATTGCCATGAGACATCACCGTGGCAGAATTTTAAATTCAACCTGACGAAGCGTGACAATACCCAAAGGCTAGTCAGAAAATAAAACCTTCTTGTGGGGACTGAGCTGAACTTCTTGGTGAGGTTTACCAAGAAATGTTTGAGGCTGATCAGGACAAATAAAACACAGCTTTTTGTAAAACAAAAACAACACCTCAGCACACCTTAATTCATCACACACTAGACAGAGACCTTATTTAATCAAACATGGACAGTGGGGCAGGCAGAAGGAAATAGCGATGGATGAACAGTGGCTCGTGTTATGCCCAGAACGTTCTTGGCTTTACATTAAGGACCGTCTCACCTTTCCCCAGCCCTCTGACACCTGTCGTACATCCCAAGGCGGAAGAAGCTGCCAGGGACAGACAGCATGGCAGCCAGTAAGTCGGCACCAAACCACGTTATCTTCAAGAAGGTCTCCCGGGACAAATCGGTGAGTGGTGAAGAAGTGATTTATTTTTTATTGTTTTTGACAGAGAGAGAGAGAGACAGAGATACAGAGACAGAGAAAAGGAGGAGGGCCCAGAGCAGTCTCCATAGTTGCACATCATTGGTTTTTCCACATAGTTTCGTTCCACAGGTGGGCGGGGCTGCACAGGGCAGGAACTGGGCCAGGGTCTCACCCGGGTGACAACTGAAGTGGGGGCACTCCCTAGTTCAGCATATGGGTCCACATGGGCCGGGGCTGGGATTCGATCTTCAGTCCCCAGGGCTGCAAAGTGAGTGCTTAACCCACTGAGCCATCCCGGCTTCCCCAACACCGAAATTATTAATGACAGATTTTACATTTTCTAAGTCTTTAAGATCTGGAGTATAGTCTACGTTTATAGCACATGTCAATTTGGAATGGCCTTATTTCAAGTGTTCAGTAGCCGCCTGTAACTAGTAGCTACCGTATAGCACAGCATGGGTCTCGGTCATCCTTCTAGTTGAAACTTCTGAAACCTATACTGGGCCCCTCCAGAACTCTGGTCTTTATGGTGCCACACAAGAGAGCAGGGCTTTGTACAGACACTCTCTACGCCCTCCTCTGCTAGCTGAGGAACTCCACCACTTTCAAGTACTCGGATTCTTTGGGGTTGGGTACCCCTCAACCTTTCATTCTCCAAACTCTTTTCCAACGTGAGTCTTTCCAGCACCCTTTATCTTTACTTCTGAAAGAGGAAGAGAACCCACTCCTGCTGGGCCATACCGTTTTCCCATGTTTTAATTCCTCACACCTAACAGACATTCTTTGAACCAAGAAATTCAGGATCTTTTGTTTATAGGGGGAAAAACAATTTATCAATGAATGTCTCACATACAGTGATACCTTGGAATTTGAACGCCCCCAAACTCGAACAACTTGGAATCCAAACAAAAAACCAAGCAAATTTTGCCTCGGAATCCGAATGCCAACACGTTGTTCACGTGAAACATATTGACTGTACGGTTCGTGGCTTTATCCAGACGCCCACTCGTCTTGGCACTTGAGTGTTTTGGAACTCGAACAGGGTTCTGGGGTGGATTAAGTTCGAATTCCGAGGCATCACTGTAATTTAGGTTAGTGTTCTTTGGCCACTTAGAATCCACACCTGTTTTCCCCACAGGTGACCATCTACCTGGGGAAGAGAGACTACGTAGACCATGTGGATCAAGTGGAGCCCGTGGGTAAGTTGAGTTCGAAGTAAAATTTTCATGCTGGTTTTCCTTTACGTCATAGGACCACTGTTACTGTTGTATTTTTAAAAATTGGCTGTTAGTAATCTAATCAAAGAAATGCCAATTAAGACATCAGTGAGGTACCACTGTCTGGTTGGAAACAATTCTAAGGAGTGTGGGGAAGACAAAGGGCTCATTTCCAGAATATATTTAAAAATCCTCAAAACTCAACAGTAACAGAAAAAAAAAAAAAAGCCAATTAGAAAACAAGGACTTAAAGGGGTATGTCATCGAAGAAGACATATGGATGTCAGATAAGCACATGGGAAAATGTTCAGTATCATTAGTCATTAGAGAAATGCAAATGAAAACCATGATGAAATATCATTCTAAAACTGTCAGAATGGTACCAAATGCTGGTGGTGATACAGAGTAACTGGATTCCTCATCCTCGCTGGTAGGAATGTAAAATGAAACCACCACTCTAGAAAAGAGCTTAGCAGTTTCTTTAAAAACAAACAAACAAAACATACACTTACCGTGTGACCCAGCAGCAGAACTCCTGGGCATTCATTTATTTATTATCTATCTATCCTCCCCACCCTCCCGCTCTTCCTTCCTCCCAGAGAAATGAAAATGACATCCACAGGAAATACTGTACACATTTGTTCGTAGCATCTTTACTTGTAATCACTCCAAACTGGAAGGAGCCAAAATGCCTCTCGCTGGGTGACTCAGGTTAAAGAAGGAGGCACATCCACACCATGGAATCCTCCTCAGCAATAGAAAAGAAGGGATGACGGACGCCCGCCACAGCAGATGGGTCTCCAGGGCAGTCTGCTGAGTGGGAAAAGCCAGTCTCCACAGGCCACAGGCTGTCTGCGTCCATCTATGTGACAGTCTCGAGATGAGAATACTACAGAAACGGGAAACTGACCCGCAGTTGCCAGGGGCTCAGGGCGGTGGCGGTGGGACTGTGACTAAGGGAGATCCTGACAGTGTGGGAACAGTTCTGTCCCCGTCTGCAGTGCTGATTACACAAACCTCCACATGGGATAAAATTATCTCAGATGTAGCCACTGGGGGAAATTGGGTGACGGACATACAAGGACCTCTCTGTACTATCTTTGCCACTTCCTGTGCATCTATAATTATTCCGACTCAAATCATTATTTACAAAAAAAAAAAAAAAAAGAAGTACATAACAGTGGCATTTTTAGGCACTGAGGATGAGTGTCCCTCAGCAAAACCTTTCCTGGAAGGTCACTTGGCAGCTCGTTATCAAAAGCCAAACCCAGTTCTACCCTGGATATAGAAATGACAGTTTCTCTCTCAGAATGTTCACTGCAATAGTAGTTATAATGGAAATGAAGTTGGAAACCACTTTACTCTCCTAACAAGAGGGGCTTCATTGAAAAGCGTGTGCTACGTACATTCATTCATTCATTGGCGCAAAGTGTAGTCATTAAAGTGGTTAGCACATAGGCTGACCATACCCACTGTTTTAAATGGGACAGTACCTTTTTTTTTTCATATTTCCTGACTGTCCCATCATTTTAACATAAATGTCAATTTTGTCCAGGTTTTAATTTTTTGTAAACAACTGATCGCAGCTGTTTATTTCTCAGAAAGCTCAATGCTAATCAATGCACCCAGTAAAACTACTAGTGCAACAAAAGAGGAAGTTCCATTTACTTACCCAGTCAGGGCCAGGTGGGATGTTAGCATATACCAGCTCTATGATAGCAATCAGGGCCTTTATTCCTTTTCTCTGTGGTGTATTCAGAAAGCCCAAAATTGCTTCATTGGAGAAATATTTATATTACAGTTGTGGTGAAATACAGTCCCCCCTCTACGTTTACCTACATTTTATGAGTTCTGTCACTGAAGAATAATTGTTAGCCCAATATGTTCATGGAATAAGACTTTTGTTATCTTACTTTTTCATGAATATAAAATATTATATAACCTCTTCCTATTTTTGTCGTCCCAAAATTCCTTTTTTGTCTCAAGGAAGTATGATCAGCCTCTTTAGTTCATAGTATGTGTGAGTGTGTGAGCATGTGTAGATGTTTGCAATATGGTTGAGTGAGGGAAGCAGTTAACTGAATAATATGTATAGTCTCACTTTTTTGGTAAAACATTCATATAAGTGTATATACATCTGGAAAAATGTATTCATCAGAACCTTGACAATGGATATCTCTAGGTGGAGGACATTTGGGTGACTTTGGTTTCTCTTTGCTTCATTTTCCTATAATGCACATGGATTGCATGTGCAATTTAAAAACAATATAATAGACATGGTATAGTTTTATATTTTTTAAATGGATTCATATATGTAAATAAGTGACATGTAAATAGATATATAAATGACATGTAAATAGATATGTAAATGATATGTAAATAGACTAGATATGTAAATATCTAGTCTATCTGTGAAGAAGTCCTCTGAGTTCTCTCCTCTCCGCCCTCACTTCTCGCTCTCCTTTGGCGTAGACGGTGTCGTGTTAGTGGACCCTGAGCTTGTCAAGGGGAAGACAGGTGAGGCGGGGCTTCGGGTCCTTTGAGGACCATGGTCTGTCTGGCACCGGGAGGGAGGGTGTCGTGTGGGAGGAGGAACAGGGAGTGGCTGGCACTCTTCCCCACCCATTTACCTCCAGTCCCCTTCACCCACTCGCCCTCCTCTAATGGTTGGGATGTGGGTCCTGTGCACCGTGAAACTCACTGTCCCCATTTCTCAGATGAAGGTGGGGACTCAGGGAAGCCACGTGACCGGGGTGGCAGGATAAGTGAAGGTTGGACAGGTCCAGAGCCCTGGTCCATGGGCTCCACCGACTGTGCACAGGCCGTGTCATGTAGTTCTATGCCAGGATCCACCACAGGAGGGCTCCGGGGTGGGTGTAAGTGAAAAGGGGGACAGGGGGCCTTCTGGAGGGTTCCGTTCTGTGTTGGTGCTTACTGCGCTGGCTCCGAACCCCAGCACCCCTGCACCCTTGGCGATCTCGGGCAATTGGGTTATGTGTGGCCGGTCATTTGGTACTAGTAACAGTTCATCAACTAACTTACAGCAGAATTGAGATTTCCTTATGATAATGTCATAGACTGCTCTATCCTAAAGATGCCTTTTTGAGGGGTTGCTCCTGGCAACCACTGGGCTCGGTCCTAACCCTGGGCGTGTTCACGGGAGTTTGTCAGATGAGGGGCCATCCGCATGCAGGGACCTGGCAGAAAGGAGGCTGCAAATCGCCCCCCTCTGCCATCTCCACCCTCCTGGTGCGGCCTTGCTCTTCTAGCACCAGAAGGAGCCTGGTCTGAGCCCTGAACACCCTCGCCCTTGCCAGGGAAGGGCGCCTGCCCTGCGGCAAAGCACTGCCAGGGGGAGGAGTAAAACCAGCTCGTCTCTGGACACCTTCTCACAAATACCAGATGAGGGACAGGCAAGCGATCAACGTCTCTTCTGAGCACAGTGGCGAGGGGCAGTCATGCCCGGGCAGACACCGACAACAGTCTCAACCAACAACTACCGAGGAGTTAGGGGGCCCCAGCTGTGTGCTTCACGTTCAGGAATTATGTGCTTTGTGTGGCTTTATTTAACAATTAAAGGAAGTGTGTAAATAGTCCATCCTCAACACACGGAGGTTCGGATCATTCTTTTTGTCCACCGGGGGCACTATTTACATATTTTTAATCAAATCACACTTTTTTAATGAAGATTTATTTTTATTGTTTGAGAGAAGGTGAAAGAGAGAGAGAGAGAGAGAGAGAAGGGGGAGGGCCCAGAGCAGTCTCCATAGTTGCACATCATTAGTTGTGACGTGGTTTCATTCCACACAGGTGGATGTAGGGCCACGTGGGGTGGGAACCGAACTGGGGGCCTCCTACCTGGGAGGTAAGAACCTTCACCATCGAGTCATCCTGGTGGTTACCAGTTGTGCCGCAGTTCAGCATGTGGGGCTGTGAATCACACCCCAGGCCTTGTGATTACGAGGCACGTGCTCAACCACTGAGCTATCCCGGCATCCCCTCAAATTGAGTTTTCAGAAGTGGTGATCTAGAAAATGCTTGTTTCTGGGCAATGCAGAAAAGAAGGGTTTCTTCTTGGATTTAATGTCATCTCTCCACTTGGCCCACAAGTCCCTTCTGACTCCTCTGGCCGGCCCGCCCATGTCCAACTCTGCCTCCAACCTACCCTGTTTCCCTGAAAATAAGACAGTGTCTTACCCTGTTTCCCCGAAAATAAGACAGTGTCTTATATTAATTTTTGCTCCCAAAGATACGCTAGGTCTTATTTTCGGGGGGATGCCTTATACGTATTTCAGCGAGAGGCAAAACTGTAAGTAGGTCTTATTTTCAGGGGATGTCTTTGGGGAAACACGGTATTGTGCTTCCTGACACACAGTTTTCCTGTGCTTCTCCCCTTCAGCTCCATGCAGACAGCCCGCCCTCAGAACCCAAGCGACCGGCACTGTTTAAAAGCCACTTGAGGTCACTGAGCTGAGGGGGCGTGAGCGGGTGGGATAGAGGAAACCGTTCAGTCAGGTAATAACATGGCTCGCAGGAAGGGCCTCCCCGTCTCTGCTATGACCCTGCAGGGTAATTAACATGCGCCCTGGGGAAGGTGCCACTTCTCCAAAAGTGTGTAGCCTGGCTGGTTCTCAAACCCAGCCTCTCCCTACGCTAAACGCTGGGCACCGTGACCGACAGTGTCAGTCGTCGCCCTGTGCTCACGCAGCCCATGGGAAAGCCCAGCCTTCTCTTGTCTCCCTTCCAGTGTTCGTCTCTGTGACCTGCGCCTTTCGCTATGGCCAGGAAGACATCGATGTGATTGGCCTGACCTTCCGCAGGGACCTGTACTTCTCCAAGGTCCAGGTGTTCCCACCTGTGGGGGCTGCAAGCGCTCCCACGAAACTGCAGGAGAGCCTGATCAAGAAGCTGGGGGGCAACACGTGCCCGTTTCTGCTCACGGTGGGTGTGACCCCTCCCCGTGCACGCCCCTGCCGTGGCTCCCCCCCCCCCCCCCCCCCCCCCCCCCCCCCCCCCCCCCCCCCCCCCCCAGCACCTTGTACTGTGACCAGGAGCAAAGGACAGGGGTTAGAGGAATGACGTCACGCTTGTGGGCCTTCAAATTGCACCCTTGAGGAAATGCTAGATTGCACGGGCTGTGATTGTCTTTTTTTAAGTCCTTGAAAACAGCCTCTCCTCTCAGCCTTTGAAGGCACCGTCTGAACCTACGGTTTAAATATTTCCCTTCATCCGACCACCTAATTACATGCATGCGTTATTCCTTCACTCGCTCATCTATAAAAAGAAAGGAGTGCCCCTTGTTTGGCCCTGAGGAGTTCTAAACAGAAAAGAGTTCCCTACAGACTGGCGATGGTGAAATAGCGAGCTGTGTCTGCAGCGCCTTGAGCCACAGAAAACACACCGCCTCACCTCTCCGGAGGCCCTGTCACCCCGGGGGAACCTGGCCACCTGCCGGCCAGCCTCCCACCCTCTGAGACTTGGCGTGAACTCGGTGTGGGGAAAGCCACTGCTACCCTCTTTGCTAGTGTGTTTATGTGCCTTAAGATTATATACTCCTCCAAAGTTACACGGTTCTACCAGACAAAGGAAGGAAATCCTGACACATGTTACAACATGGACAAGCCTTGAGAACATTATGCAGAGAGAAGCCAGTCCCAACAGAACAAATATTGTATGATCCTACTCACGTGAGGTCCCTAGAGTAGTCAAATCCACAGAGAGAGAGGAGAGTGGGGTTACTAGGGGCTCGGAGCAGGGTGGGGGAGTCTGTGTGTGATGGAGACAGTTTCAATGTGGGGGATGAGAACATTCTGGAGACAGATGTGTACAGTGTACAATGTGAATGTACTTAATGTCACTAAACTGTACGCTTAAAATGGTTAAGTTTTATGTTATGTATGTTTTACCACAACTTTTTAAGATAATATTTTTTTAAGATTTGTTTCATTGTTCTGAGAGAAGGAGAGAGAGAGAGAGACAGAGAGACAGAGAGACAGAGAGAAGCGGCGAGGGCCCAGAGCAGTCTCCATAGTTGCACATCATTAGTTGTGACATGGCTTCACTCCATATAGGTGGATGTTACCACAACTCTTTTTAAAGACTACTTTTTTTTTTAAAGATTTATTTTTATTGTTTTTGACAGAGAGAGAGAGATACAGAGACAGAGAGAAGGGGGAGGGCCCAGAGCAGTCTCCATAGTTGCACATCATTGGTTTTTCCACATAGTTTCATTCCACAGGTGGGCGGGGCTGCACAGGGCAGGAACTGGGCCTGGGTCTCACCCCGGTGAGAACTGAACTGGGGGCACTCCCCAGTTCAGCAGGTGGGTCCGCACAGGCTGAGGCCGGGATTTGATCCTCGGTCCCCAGGGCTGCAAAGTGAGCATAAAGACCACTTTTAAACGTCTCGTGGTCCCAAGAGCCCCCTCACACTCGCACAGGGAATTTGAAGTGACAGAACCCTTTGGAGACATGTCAATACATCATAACCCCAGAAATGTGACTTTTGACCTGACAGTTCCTTTTCTAGCAATGTAGTCTGTGGAACAAGTTGAGTAAAACTGTGCTGAGATGGATGAGGAAGGGCATTTGTTGCAGCACTGTTGATACTGGCAAAAAAATGTAAAGACCAGCCAATAGAGGGAGCCGGCAAATGGAGCGCTAACCATGGTGGTGCAGAGCCGTGGCTCGTGGCGTGGAAAATCGTCATGCGTCCTGAGTAGGGTTAGGGTTAGTGACGCAGGCAAACCAGATGACAGGACACGTACACCATGTGGTCCCATTTCTGACGCATACACACACATCTACATACATATGTGTGTGCCTGGGTGCACACAGGACACCTCTGGGTGCTTGCGTCACGACATTATTCCGGGTGTCGGAAACACACGTTTCCCTTTCTCTTGCTCTTGATCTCCATTTTCTACTCTTTTGTATGACGAGTCTAGGTTACATGTGGAATTAACTCCCTCTGAAAGAAATGACTCGTTTCTTCCCACAGTTTCCCGACTACTTACCCTGTTCAGTCATGCTGCAGCCAGCGCCGCAGGATACGGGCAAGGTGGGTCCAGGAAGAAATGCCACGGATTCGCTCATTCCTTCCAAGGGCTTTCCAAAATAGCCTTTCAGCGTGGAAAATTTCAAATGTACGCAAACATAGAGAGACAGTCGATGTACTTGTCTTCAGCAAGTATTAACCCTGAGCCACCCTGTGAACAAAATAGTAGACTTCCCACCTGCCTGCTCCATGGTTCTCACAGGTAAATGGAGAGAAAGAGGCAAAAAGCAAATAGCAGGTACCCATGGGCACGCCGGAGGAGGGCAGGTGCTGTGCAGAGCAAGAGGCTGTGAGGAGCACAGGGAGGGGCTGGCGGGGTGCTTGCTCAGGCTTTGTAAGGGCCCCTTGTCTACCAGGGTAAAGGAGAAGCCATCCCCTCTTAGGGACGCACCTTCCAGGTGCAGGGGCACCATGCGCGGTGTGTCCTGGGGGCAGCCAGGAGGCTGTGCTCTGGCATAGGGAGCGGGGCGAAACGCTGAGAGCCGGTCCACCAGGTGTGGGAAGGTGTATCCAGCTCATGAAGGGCCTCGAGACCACTGCGGGGACTTGGGACTTTTTCTGAATGAGATGGGGGCCCCTGGCAGGCTGTGAACAATAGGTTCTGACTGTGGTTCCCAGAGGATGGCTCCGGCCCCTGTGCTGAGAGCTGAGTTGGGGAGGCCAAGCCTGATCTCCGAACAGAGGGGCTGAGTGTGTGCACGAGAGGAGCAGTCATGCTGGGCCAGGGCCCCTAAGCCAGGAGGGCGGGCAGTGACGTCAGGAAGGTGCTGTGACCCAGGATTCCAAGGTCATTGGCATCAGCATTCATGAGGGAGGAAGCGGAAGAGATGCCAAGTGACAGCGGCGAGGGGCAGGTCTGTGGCTGTGTTATGGCGGCGTGCAGCGATGGATGGGGCAGGGTGCGCAGTCGGGATTTTGGATGCGGTCATGACCTCTGAGAGGTTTGTGAACCCAGCTCAGTGGATGAGACGTGGCACTTAAGTAAGTGGGGTGGAATGAAATAGATGAGGACGGAAAGTGTCAGACGCCTCACACACAGCAAAGCCCAGCGCATGCACACATCTGTTTGCGAGGCCACATTGGAAACAAGCATTTGGAAAAGTCAAAAAAAAAGAAAGAAAGAAACAAGCATTTGGAAGCCACTGTCCAGGGAAACGGGGTGGGCAGTGGAGATGGAGGAAGGCAACATCACTACACGACAGTGGGGGACACTGTGCCAGCCAAACAAAGTGCCACCCTTCGGTCTGTCCCAGGAGAGGAGGGTGTCTGAATTCAGTGGAAACTGAGTCCAGGAGGGGCATCCGTGTGCCTGGGGGCCTCTCGGCCGTACAGCTGAGGTGACCTGGGAGCTGGGGCTTGGAGAAGGCACTGGAGTTCATCAAACATAAAAGAAGAGAGAAGGAGAGAGAGAGAAGCGTTCATTTCAGGAAGGGGGCATAGCGGGTGCCCAGGGTAGACTGGTGAGGGCGTGGCCTGTGCAGAGAGCCGCCCACAGCCCGGGGACAGGGGGCAGGGGGCAGCGGGCCCAGGGGCCTGGAAGCGAGGGGTAGCATGGCTCTGAGCAATGGGTGAAGGCGGTTAAGGATATGCTAATGGTGAAGTCTGAAAAGGGTGAGGCAGAGACTAAAAGAGAAGGTACCAGGTACCGCCGCCATGTGCGGGGAGACCTGTCCCAGGAAGGGAGGTGCTGACCATGACCTTGTCTTCGCCGTGTCCCTGCAGTGCTGCGGGGTCGACTTCGAGGTGAAAGCATACGCCACCGACAGCACAGCCGGCCAGGAGGACAAAATCCCCAAGAAGTAAGAGTGTGGTTGTGGGAGTCGGTGAGGGGCCCGGGGAGCCAGGAGTGGGGCTGGGAGACGGCCCCTCCCCCTGTGTCTGTGGAAGAACTCTTCCCATGATGCTGTGGGGGAGCGGGAGGGGGCCATGGATTTCTCCAGCCCAGGAGGGTAAGGACAGACCCTCTACACGGGGTTGGGGGTCAGTGGCTGATCATCTAGGGTGGAAAAAGACAAGAGAATGTCTAAAGAGTTAGTGACCTCAGGGGCTTATATCCGTCCCTAAAAGCCTCCAGATTCCTTCTTTCTTTAGTTTTCTTCTCCTTTTGTCATTTCTTTATTGTGGTAAAACACATGTAACTTGAAGTTTACCATTTTAACCATTTTCCTGTGTACAGTTCAGTGTCATTAATTCCATTCCCTATGTTCTGTAACCATAGTCACACCACTGTCCACTCTCTCTATCCCAAACTGCCATCCCCCAGACATCTCCTCACCCCCAAACTGCCTATCCCCAGACATCTCACCCCTAAACTGCCTATCCCCAGACATCTCATCACCCCCAAACTGCCTATCCCCAGACATCTCCTCACCCCCAAACTGCCATCCCCCAGACATCTCCTCACCCCCAAACGGAAACTCTCCTCCACTGAGTAGCACCTGCTGTCCCCTCACCCCCACCCCGTGCCCCAGGCCTGGCCTTCAGTTTTCTTGTAGCTGAACACAATTTTCAACTGTGCCCTGAGCAGTTCTCCTTGTACTCAACACTGCGCCTGTCGATGCCACGGCAGTCCGTAGCTGTGACCATGCACCTTTGGAGCATGTCACATAAAACGCACGACATCGGGGAAGCCGGGATGGCTCAGTGGGTTAAGTGCTCACTTTGCAGCCCCGGGGACTGAGGATCGAATCCTGGCCCTGGCCCGTGTGGACCCATATGCTGAACTGGGGAGTGCCCCCAGTTCAGTTCTCACCAGGGTGAGACCCCAGCCCAGTTCCTGCCCTGTGCAGCCCTACACCCACCTGTGGAATGAAACTATGTGGAAAAACCAATGATGTGCAGCTATGGAAACTGTTCTGGGCCCTCCCCCTTCTTTCTGTCTCTCTCTCTCTCTCTCTGTCAGAAACAATAAAAATAAATCTTAAAAAAAAAATACACATGACATCTTCCCACATCAGCTTCACCCCACAGGAGGCCGGCCCAGGGTCCTAACCAAGGGTGAGAGTGACCTCAGGAGAGCTGTTACCCAGCTGGTGAAATCTCAGGGAAAGGACTGAAACCAGGTCCTCGGGCCCCTCCCATGGACTAACAACACCCAACCCCCCTTTGGGTTCACCCGGTGTCATTTGTTGGGTCCCTGCATGAGTCTGGGAGGCCCTGGGGGCTGTCCTGAGGAGTCCCAGGCCCTGTGGGATGGCTGTCCGTGCCTTTTCTTCCGCAGGAGCTCTGTGCGGTTACTGATCCGGAAGGTTCAGCACGCGCCATCGAAGATGGGTCCCCAGCCCCGTGCCGAGGCTGCCTGGCAGTTCTTCATGTCCGACAAGCCCCTGCTCCTCACGGTCTCCCTCAGCAAAGAGGTAGCCCACAGGCAGCACTGTGTCCAGGGGCAGGGCCTGGGGGCGCAGGTCCCACCCCAGCACCTCACTGTCATGAGTGTGTTTCTAGGGATAGTTTAAGCATGAACGTTAGCAAATGATTGGCTCTTTTTTTCTATAACTTGGAGCTAGAAAGGAGACTTTAGAATAGGGTCACATTGGCTTACGTTTCACTGGTTGCGGGGGCGGCTTCACATACCCCAGACCCCCCTACCTGTGCCCCTGTCTGCCCTGTGGGCCTCATTTACCAATGAGGCACCAATGGATGTGGTATGCAGACTGTTTACTTCCCTGGAAAATTCAAGTTTCACTGTGCTCATGAGGGGTGGCCATGTCACATGTGAATGTCACCTGTGAGGTATGTCACAGCGGAAAAAAGATGAAGAACCACTGGCTGAGGCTGTCTTTGTCCCCTCTGGTCACCAACAGGCATGTACACTTGTTGGCAAGAGCCTGACATGCTCTGTGTGCACGTGGGTGCGTGCCCACATGTGTGCATGGATATACTTGTGTGCATGTGTACCCATGTATGCATGCCTGTGCCCACATGTGTACCCACACATGTGCATGTATGCCTGTGCATGTCTGCACCCACATATATGCATGTGTACCTATGTGTGTCCACAAAGTGTGCATGTGCACCCATGTGTGCATGTGTGTGCAAACACATGCAAGGGCACGCCCACCTGGGCCCAGGTTACATGGGCACCACCTGCCCCAAATAACCTTATGAGTCCACTGACGACCCTGTGGTGAACTCCGCAGTGACTTTCAGGCTCTGGTCGTTCTGGGCCCCTCGCTCTGCTCCAAATTAGTCATCGTTACCCTTCTCGGCGTTCCGCAGATGGGGCAGAACATGTTCTGGACCCTTCTCTAAGGGCAGCATGTCGCCGTCACTTTCTCTTCCTTGAGAGTCTGGGAATTCAGCCACTTTCATTGCACTGAAGAGACTGAGATGAGTTTAGAGACCCCCACGCTCTGCTCCCCGTTGGTGATTTGTTTGCTAACTTTTCAGATCTACTTCCATGGGGAACCCATTCCGGTGACTGTGACTGTGACCAACAACACAGAGAAGACGGTGAAGAAGATTAAAGTATTGGGTAGGACCTTCTGCCCAAAGCTGGAGGGCAGAACCTTCTAGAATTTCTCAGTCTGTCCCTATTTCCCAGGAGGTCTCTCTTAGGGTACAATAAGGCCCTCCTGGGTCCTTGGAACCACCTGTTTGTCTCTGTTGTTATGAACGACAGGCCCTTTGAGGGCAGGAAGCCTCTCAGTGTCATCTGATGCAACCTCGTGCCCAGTTTAGGTCAGTCTCTGGTCTGGGGACACCATCCCCACAGGTGACCTTCCAGCTTCCATGGCGCTCCTTTCTGGAGGGGACCCTGGGCCAGATGTCAGGGGGAGGCTAGGAAGGGGGTTTTCTTCCTGGGTTCTGGGGTGAGTTCTGCTGACAGAGGAGCACAGTGTGGGGGAAAGTGCTGGGCTGAGAGCACAGGCTTCCCGGGGGCTTGAGCTGCGCCAGTTCTGTCTGAGTGCCCCTGGCACCCACGGCGGCTCTGGCTCTGCCCTCCTGGGTTCCGTGAGGTGCTAAGGATTGGACACAGGTGGACGTGCTTTGTAAATGGCAGAGCGCTCCTGTCCCTGTTTCTGTTGACTCCCCCTGACGTGATGGCCGCTCCCCAAGAATACTGCAGGACAGGCACCGCCCCCTTGCTGTCCCTATCTGCTCTCTCAGCCCAGAGGGTGTCAAAGTACAGGGGATGGTCCTATGAGATGGTCTTTTATGGGCTACATCAAAAAGACATGACAGAATGACCTGGGAAGGAGACCTCCAAGGTCACTTGTAAGTCAAACATTCAATGACTAAGACAGAGATAGACTTGGTGTGTCAGTGTGACCCACTGTCCCAAGTTGCCCAGGGCTTGCGGTACTAAAATGGGCCCGGCCCCGGGTCAGCCAGGATGGCTGGTCACCCTGAGCATCATGTTCCCATTTCCTCTTTCCCTGTGTGTGCATCATAGATGAGGCTCGGGAATCTTGATGTATGTACACTAACGAACTCGAGCTCTTTCCTGATGCTAACATGAATGCAGCAGATTGGAGGGGGCTCCCAGGAAGTGCCCTTTTAGGAGGCTGGGTGGGAGCTGGCACAGAGCAGGTGATCGGGGACAGAAGTGGCCTCCGAAACCTACCCTGTGAGCTGAGAAAGCCAAGCCTGAGAAGCACATTCAAACGGTCCTTAGGGAGGACCAGCCCCGTGCTGGAAGGCCAGGCAGCATCAGGCACATGTGTGGAGGCCGCCATGTGGATCACCCACCCCTGTCCTCCCCCTGCAGTGGAACAAGTGGCCAATGTGGTTCTCTACTCGAGCGACTATTACGTCAAGCCGGTGGCCGCAGAGGAAGCACAGTGAGTCACTGGTGGGGTTTCTGTTTCCTGGGCGGCCCAGGCTACTCTGCCAGGTTCCCCTTTTGTTGTCCGGACAAGGGAAGGCGAATGCTCAGCGGGCTCCTCCTTCCCTGTTTCTCCCTCCAAGGGCTGCAAAGGGTAAGCATCTCCACCGCGGTCTCACTCCCAAGCGTTCTGAGCATCAGTCAAGCTCCGTCACGGTGGCGAGGAGGGCAATGGGGTGGAAATGTCGCAGTGGGGACCGCTGGACCTTTCTACCCTGCTCCTCAATGTGAAAGTCTCATAGCACTGACCACTAGATTAGACGCTTGTATCAATTCTCAGCTGGTGGTCGTGAACAATTTCTCTCCCTCTGATTAGAATCAAAACAAAATGCGAGTCCCGTGATGGCTTCTTCATGGTGGAGACGGAGACCTGCTCACTTAGCTTTGTGCTAGTCAGTCAGATAGATTCATTAAACACGCAGCCTTCCGAGGTCACACTGCCCCCCCAGAGAGCGTCTCGTGGAAAGGTCTTTGTCTAGCTGTATGTTCTAAGCATCGTTGTATGTAAAAAAAATATTACCACGGTTAGAGGAAGCAGGGTGGTGAGGAAAGATAAACTGATTCAGCAAGTTAATATGACTTAATATGTAAAAGGCAGCTTTGGGATAAACTGTGACCCAAAGCAGATGCACACTTAAGTTTAAATATAGATCTAGAGGGGAGGGAGGCAGGGAAGCAGCATCACTCACCGCCTCACTTGCCTCCTTGGTGCCAGCCCTGGGGTCTCTTTCAGGGGGCATCCTTGTACATCCTTGTGTCCTGGGAGCTTCCTGGCTTACCTTTTCTCCTCTCATGCGCTCCACAGTGATGGGAGAGAATGGTCCTCTGCTGAGTTATCCCCTAATATACCCTGTTATCTGGCTCTCTTCTCAGCTCTTGGGTGCACTTTGGACCAAATGATTCCCAGGAAACTGGGAACCATTCTAGGGTTCAATCCCAAGGGTGGCAGGTCCATCCCAAAGCTGGGCAGGATTGTGCTAGTGGGTCCCAGACCGGAGGCCACTCAGAAGGCTACAGAGCGGGTGCCATCGTCCCCGAACGCTGGGGCTCTGGTGGGTGGGCCTGCTCAGAACCAGGCCAGCCCTCAATCCTGAGCTGCCACCCACCACCCAGTCCCGGGTCCTGCTGGTGCTGAAAAGGCTGTGCCCCTTCCTGCTAACATCACCTTTATGATGCCATTTCTGCTCTTGTTGCACGAATGCCCAAAACAATCTCTCGCCTGGGGCTCCAGCAGAATTCTGTAATGAGCATGCCCAGAAGCCTCCTGTGTGCTCTGGAGGTGGGAGAAGCCACGCCTACTGGAAACTCCACTGGGGTGCAAATAGAGAGGTCCTTCCCAGGGCGGCAGTTTGCGTTCCCACTCTGCCTGGGCACAGGCTAAGGACAGGGCCCTGAGGCAGCCCCTGGGCAGCGTTCTTAGCACTCACCTTGTCTTTTCCTGGCCGGGCACAGGGACGGAGAGTGTGCAGGGGGCCCTGACACAGAGTGCTGGCTCCCCTGGGCTTATGCAGTCAGAACGCACAGCGATGTGCCCGTGGGGGCCCTGAGAGCCTGTGCTCGGCCACAGGGTTGTCGGGGATGAGGCGCGAGGCCATGCAGAGGCCCGGCGTGGCCCGGATCATGTTCCCTTGTGAGTGAGCGACAAAGTCACGTCTGCAGCCTCAGATGCTGCTCAGTGAGCCGGGATGCTGCCCAGCCTGGAGAAGCCTCACTGCTGTGTCCCCAGCTCCATCCAAGACCCACCTGTGGGTTCAGGTCCCCTCCTCTGTCAGATGCTGGGGACCCGAGTGCCGATGGAGGAGATCTGGGAGAGAAAGGCATAGGCCGCTCTGAACTCAAGCCAGTCCAGTCTGTATGGTTCACAAATGAGGACGCTGCCTGGCGCCTCTCAGCGACCCACCTGGCCTCCCTCACGGTGACAGTTTTGGGCGACAGGTGACTCCCAGCCTGGGCTTGATGCTGGCACTGACCAGCTGACCCTGCCGCCCACAGCGGGGTTCACAGTCTCAGGAGGAGACTGGGTATGGGCCAGTCCATCTCATTCAACCCCACAGAACATTCTAGAAATGCAGCGATTAGCGCCGGCTGAGGGACTGGAGGAAATATCGCAGTGTTGCTGGCAGCCTCTGAGATTCAGTCACGCTCTTCTGCGTCTCCTCAGGCACAACACACAGGCACCTGAACTATCTGTCTGTCGTTCCAGCGAGTCGCAGAGAACTAGGATCCTGGGAAATACTTGATGGCAGATAGGGTCTCATGAGATCACAGTGCCTTTATGGCCACAGAGCCATCAGCTGATCTCCTCTCTGATTTCCTTCCTTCAGAGAAAAAGTGCCTGGGAACAGCACTCTGACCACGACGCTGACGCTGACGCCCTTGCTGGCTAACAACCGTGAACGGCGGGGCATCGCCCTGGACGGGAAAATCAAGCATGAGGACACGAATCTCGCCTCCAGCACCATGTGAGTCATAGCTCAGGAGACGAACCCCCAGGGCTCAGCACAGGGCTGACACTGGTCTGCTCCCCCTTCTCTTCTCACTCCCGGGGCTCACAGGCAGGGGCCCCTCACCTACCCTTGGTGTGACGTGGAGATTATAACTGTGAGCCCTGGAGACAGCCCTGCGCCACACCCCAGCTCCACTGCTCACCGCCACCCTGGGCAAGATACTCAAGCTGCCCGAGAACCGCAGCCTTCCCATCTGTAAAGTGGGGGTGCCGAGAATTGCCTCTCACAGAGAGGTTATACGGATTATGTTAGATGATCCATGTAAACCGTAATGGGGAGATGAACCGTGGGGGACAGAAAGCCGGGTCCCGAGGATAACTTGACATGTTGGTGGGTTGGATGCTGGAGCCCATTTGTGATGCTCTGGGAGAGAGAAGAGGGTCATTGACCCCCTGGGTCAGCTTATTCAAGGGTGGTATACTCATGGCATCACCAATGACACGCGGCATCTGTGAAAACATGCTATGGTGTAAGGAGAGTTTTCCAAACACGTGAGTCTCTCGACACTTTTGTGAGGAAGGTGAATTTATACTCGTTTTATGGATAAAGAAACTGAAGTTCAGCCAGAACAAGAGGCTTGTCCAAAGGTCACCAGGTCAGTTCACGGCAAAGTCCACGCCTAACCCTGAGCCCTCGTTTCACGCCCAACTTCAGAGCTGCCTTCCAGGGCCCTGGACAGTGACAACTGCAGCAAAACCTGGATTAACCCCTGTGTGTGTGTGTGTTGGTGTGACAGAGAGACACTGAGACCCTGCCATCGAGGAAGATGGCAGGGGAGGAAGTGTACAGGGTGCTCTCAGGCACACGATGAAGCATTTTTCTCCCCCAGCTGTTCAGCCCATTCAGTCCAAGGCAGAGAGTCGATCGCAGCCAACGGTGGGGTCTCAGGCTTGCACCCCCCTCTTTTCCCCTTTGGTGTCCACCTCTCTTCACTGAGTACTTGGCCAGGCCCCTCGATTCCACCCGAAGGCACTTTGCCCTCTGGGGGGCTCTGGACACCACGGAATCAGTGGAGTTATCTGGGGGCACAGTGGTCCCGGAAGCTGTGCCCAAGGTGTCCCCCTCCCCAGAAGGCCTCCGGGGCTGGGCGTCTCCTCCGGGCCCAGAGCCCCCTCACGCCCTCTCAGCACCCTCCTCAGATCTGTCCGCACAGACGGGCCTGCCCTGCTTTCTGCCTAAAGTCTTCAGGGTCCTCAGCCATGTTGCCTGTCTTCGTTCACATGGTCTAGGTAGTATTTCACGACATTTTTATACCTTAATTCCTGTTACTGGACACCCTGAAATACTGATGTCCCCACATTGGATGACATCAGAGAATCGTCTGTGTTAAAATGGCCAGCCCGCCGCCCATCAGTAGGAACTCAGTGCATGTTAGTGGCTGCTGGGGACGCAGGGCAGCAGCACACAGGAGGGAGCCCCGGGCCGCCTGGCACGTGTCCAGGAGGCTTCACACAGGAGGGTCAGCGTCAACTGGAGGTCTCAGGGGCAGAGGAGGAGGAGGAGGGCATCCTGGGGCAGGTTCGTCTCTGGCAAGGCTGGCCTGTGGGGGTCACTGGGGCACAACAGGGGCTGAGGTGGCAAAGGCAGACAAAGGCCAGCTCACAGAGGGCCTGCCCGGCCAGGCGAGGGCTTGACCCTGGAAGAGCTCTCTGGCCGCAGAGTGGCAGAGAGCTCAGGGAAGGAGCCTGGCATGTGGGAGGCGAGCTATTGAGATAAATCCAAGCAGGAGAAGCTTGTGCAGGACACAGTGGCCACCGGCGGGGATGGCCGGTGGGACGGAGGAAGGAGTACAGGAGGCCAGGGTTTCTGGCTGATCAGCAGGGGGATGAGCATCAACAAAGGCAGAATGGGGAGAACCAGGAAGCACGCCCTGCCCTCTGAATTTCCAGAGGGGAGACCCCAAGTACAATGTGGGAGTTTGGAAAGTTCTGGAACTTTGACATCTTGGTTGAGTTCACCGGTTCCTCCAGAAGACACCCCCCTGATGGCATGCTTGCCTGGAGATGAGGGGTGGGTTCACCCAGTCGTTGCTTTCCGCGGCTCCCCTGCATTCCTCCACTTTCCCTTTCTGTTTGGGCAGCATGAAGGAGGGCATAGACCGGACCGTCCTGGGGATCCTGGTGTCTTACCAGATCAAGGTGAAGCTCACGGTGTCGGGGTGAGTGTGCAAATCCCACTGCTCTGTCTGCCTTTGGCTGAACTAATTCCTTCCTGAGTGACTGGGAGGCACAAAGCAAGGGAAGGTCCACAGATTCTACTGCTTCCCAAGTAGAATTTTGGAGAGACCGTCTTCGTCTAGTTGCACAGTTGAGTCTGATAGAACATCACATGGAAGAAGGTAGAGAAGCAGATGATGATGCATGTGCACTGTTAGTACCACTTGACAAGAACAGGTGTGCATATGCGCACGTGTTGGAAATTGGCACTCCAAACAGGGACTCCAGGTTAGTGTTGCACTGGACTCCAGAAAAGAATGGTGGCTCTCAGGTGAACTCTCTGTGCTTCTTAGGGAGGCATCCACCCATAATGGGGAGACCTTTCCTTCCCCTCCCAACTTGGGAGTTTCCTTTTCATACGAGAGTACCGATATTTCAGAGTTCTGAGGGAATGGCTTTCCATTTCTCTCTGAAATGAATTTCTTCCATTTTTAACACCTCATCAAAAGGGAAAAATTCATTTTCCCTTTCAAATTCCATTACCAAAGGCTCTAGCCTCTTTGATGAGCCTTAGGTAGTTTAGCCATCAAAGGCAAGTCCAAGTATATTATATTCCATGATTATGAGCAGAAAAAGAGCTCCCCAAAGTTTGGTTGGGGCAAGACAGTAGAACATGGGTTGCTTAGGCCAATTTTGCTTAACACAGTATTTGTATTTGTTGTGCTATTCAAAGTGTACAGTGTTTTCTTTCATTTTCTCAGATAGAGTTTCTTTCAGCCATCAAGATAAGTGAATAACAGGCATTTCACTTGGCCTTTGCAGCCAAGAGAGAAATTCTGGTCTGAGGTTTAGTTCTCAGGCAGTAGGGCTTGACCTCAGTGATTCCTCTTTTGAACTAATCCATTTGAGAAAGAGATGAAACCACTAGTACAGGAGTAGTTGAGTTGGTTCTTAAGGGATGCAAAGATCCAGAAGGTTCTGAGGGAGGGACATGCCTGGAGAAATGGGAGATGAGGCCATGTGGGCACTCTGGGCACTCACCACAGCCCTGTTCGCTTTTGTTTCCTAGCTTTCTGGGAGAGCTCACCTCCAGGTAAGCCTCCTCGCCTTCCTTCTCGGCTTGAGTCCCAGGATGTCAAAGGAACACACCTGGACTCACAACAGTAACAGTTTCCTGGCGGTCACGCCCCAGGCTGTTAAGAAACAATGCCCACTGCCTTTTGGCCATGGGCTGTTTCCTTGAGACCACACCTGGGCCTGCACCTGGATAAGGACACACACATACACACACACACACACACACTCAGGAAACTGCTATGCTCTATGCATCTGCCTTTGTGTGTGTGTATGTGTTTGGTAAAATATGTGTAATATGAAATTTACCATTTTAACCATTTGAAAGTGTGCAATTTAGTGGCATCAAATACATTTACGTCATTGTGTAACTGTCACCACTATCTAGCTCCTATACATTTTTATCACCCCAAAAGAAAACCGTGCACTGATTAGGTGCTCTCTCCCCTTGGCTCCTCTCCCTAGTCCCTGGCAACCACTAGTGTGCTTTCTGTCTCTATAGATTTGCCTATTTTGGACATTTAAATGGTTCATGTGAAGGGCAGCAGACAGTATTTATCCTTTGTTATGTGGCTTCTTTTACTTAGCCTGTTGTCAAGGTTCACCCACGTTGTGGCATATGTCAGCACTTTATTCTTTTTCATGGCTGGGTAATATTCCACTGTCTGGCTGGATCTCATTTTGTATATCTGTTCATCCATTGATAGACATTTGGGTTGTTCCCACCTTTTGGCTGTTGTGCATAGTGACAACTACCTTTTACATCGTGCACAAAGAGACAGCAGGTAAGACATGTTGGAGGGTAAGCCAGGATGGCTCAGTGGGTTTAAGCACTCACTTTGCAGCCCCAGGGACCAAGGATGGAATCCCGGCCCCGGCCCATGTGGACCCATATGCTGAACTGGGGAGTGCCCCCAGTTCGGTTCTCACCAGGATGAGACCCCAGTCCAGTTCCTGCCCTGTGCAGCCCCGCCCACCTGTGGAATGAAACTATGTGGAAAAACCAATGATGTGCAACTATGGAGACTGTTCCGGGACCTCCCCCTTCTCTATGTCTCTGTATCTCTCTCTCTGTCAAAAACAATAAAAATAAATCTTAAAAAAAAAAAAATAGACATGTTGGAGGCAGGCACTGACCTTACATACTACTTCACCCTGACTCTTATCATCTCCTTCCCTCACATGGAGCTCAGGGTACACCTCTCCTCCTAGACCCCACCTGCACCCGGGCCTGACGAGAGCAGCCTTATAAACAGATATGCTTTGACCAAAGCTGTAACCCCAGGGTAGGAGGCAGTGGGTCCTGGGTGAAGCAAGGAGTAACCCTTGTTTTTTCACATGTGTGTGTGTGTGCGTGCATGCGCACACACACATACATGCACACACACATACCTATCTATTCTTTCTTTGTCCAGATTTTCTGTCTGCTTTCCTTCCTGACTCTTCTTTCCATCTTCTCATATAAATTCCAAGTTGCCCCAAAGCCTCTCAGGCTCTGGAGTCTGGCAGACTCTGTTCATCTCTTTTCCGCTCTCTAGCAAGAAAGAGGCTGTGTCTCTGGTCCCCAATGCACCAGCCTGACATAGATCTAACATATAAAAAATCGTGGACAGTTCTGCAAAGGATATTTTCCAAAACGATCTTCCCTCCCGCTGTTCTCTACCACAATAACATGGCATAGAAACTAAGAACCAGGAGGAAAGGAACCTCCAAGTGCTGGTTGCCTCGGCTGTGTGTGACGTTTCTGAACCTCATTCCAGGGAAGACATGTAAAATTCCTACTTGACCACTTCCTGGTTTCTGGTTTGTTTTGAATCTCACTGAGTCCTATGCCATTTATAAGTGTGTGCATGTTCTCGCCAACCTGCATTCTTTTTTTTTTCTAGTGAAGTGGCCACTGAGGTGCCGTTCCGCCTCATGCACCCCCAGCCCGAGGACCCAGGTCAGTCACGCGTCGTCCAGGCTTCCTCCAGTCACTGACCACTTGCAGATGTATTAGGTGTCCATTGCTAGTCTTTCTTTTTTTTTTTTTAAATTTAGGTTATTTTCATTCAACTTTTTTTTTTTTTTTTTTTTTTTTTTTTTTTTTTTTTTTTTTTTTTTTTTTTTTTTTTTTTATATTTTATTTATTTATTTATTTTGACAGAGGAGAGAGAGAGATACAGAGACAGAGAGAGAACTGAACTAGGGGAGCTCCCAGTTCAGCATATGGTTCCGCACGGGCCGGGGCTGGGATTCGATCCTCGGTCCCCGGCGCTGCAAAGTGAGCGCCTAACCCACTGAGCCATCCCGGCTTCCCCATGCTAGTCTTTCTTGACCACGTCTGTGAGCATGGCTGTGGCCACACCATCCTCAAGGCACCTGGGCCAGCCCGGGAAGGGGTGCCCATCTGCCCATCCACGGGACAGGCCTCGTCTGCCCACCTTCGGTCAGCATGTGGAGGCCGTAGCAGTTGTACCTGGACACAGGCAGTCTCATTAGGTTTTATCAGGGATGATTTAAAAGCAACAGGTTCTGCTGTCAACAGACCTGGATTTAGATTTAACTCATTTCCCATCTGCCCCAAGAATGCTTGCCGGCGGCACATGCGGCTGCAGCGTTTACCCTGAGATAACTCGTGGATGACGGTCCTAACCTGACCCCCAGTGTCTGCCAGGAAATATCTTTCATTCATTCTTATGATTTTATATCACTCTGGTATACTGAGTCTTTGGAAACAAATGACATCATTCAGTTTCTAGCATTCTGTTTTTAGTAGCAGTATTTCCATTTACAAAATACAGAAATTCTCGACCACTGAAAATGTCAAATTCTAGAAAATGTACCATTCCTACACGTGAAAAAAAAATTAAATACTGATCATCAAATCCATTTCTGTTACATTAGGATTAGAGACAAGTTCTGTTTAGAAACAACTCCAAAAAAAGTTTCTATATTTTATTTTCACTTTGAAAACCAGTCAGATTTGCTTTAGCCTCAAAGAGAGTGTTGATGTAAAATTAAATGAACTTGGCAGCAAGCTGCCTTTTTTTTTTCTAAATAGGAAATGGGTTAAGGAAAACTTAGGGGTAAAATGTAATAAATTGGAGAGACTGAGCCTTTTGTATTTCATTTAGAAATATGAGCAGGCATTTAGGAACAAGTATTTTTGACAGTGTCAATTGGGATAAGAATACAGAAAATACTAGAAAAGAAGGGCAGGCTGGGTTCAGGACACTTTGGCTCCTTTGAGTTGCAAACCCATTGGCTCTTGTAAAAAAGAAAAATGAAACAGCAAAAGTAATAATAGCTGTAATCTGAGAAACTCAGAGGAAAAACTCTGCATATTATGTGGTTTAGTGTCAGGACTGAAAAGTGGACCTGTCTGAGTGAGAACTCTCCATAGTTACAGTAACCAAGGATATTTTAAGTAAAAGCAGTATGAACCAGCAGGTTTCTCTTTTTCTTATACTTTATGTGTAGCTTTTCTACACTGATAATGAAATGGCATTTACACAGTAGAATGTGCCCCCAGATTCATTGTAGTTTTGACTTAAAAATATTTTGTCTCCAAGTATCTTTTCCAAATAGTTTGAATTCAAGTGCTCAGTGTACTTTGCCAGAACCTTCCCTAGGGGAAAAAAAAATACAGTCTAGCCATATATTTTTTTTACTCATTTATGCTTGTGTCATTAAAATACTATTTTTCAACTTTGTGAGATTGAGATGCAGTCTGATCCCTTTCAAGGACATTTTCAAAGGCTATTTTAAACTGTGACCTGAAGAGATGTCACAGTTTATGTCAGATTGTTTTCTAGAGCTATGAACAGACTGACTAAAGTTAGGGGGAAGCGGCACTATTTCTTTTCTGGGTGTGACATTCTCATGTTCCAGCCATTCTGACCCCAACAGTGGACATATCACATGTCCAGACTCAACAGTGATCTTTTGTTCTGTGAGATTTCAAGGAGAAAGGACACGATGCCCCATGGCCTTGAAACTCTGATTTCCAGGGATTTATGTCACTAAGTTTTATTCACAGATGTGGGCTCAGATCTCTCTGCCAAGGCCCCAGCTCCCTGGTCTAGATGTAAACTCTACCAGGCGTCCTCAAACTTTTTAAACAGGGGGCCAGTTCACTGTCCCTCAGCATGTCCACACATGCACACTGCGGGTCTGGGATGAGTCGGCTGCTAAGCAAGACAGGCAGCGTTGGCAAAAACACCCAGCGGGCTGGATAAATTTTTTCGGTGGGCCTCATGTGGCCCATGGGCCGTAGTTTGTGGACCCCTGCGTAAGCAAAGAGAGCGAAAGTTGTAGTGGAGAAGCCCTGCCCGGGGCCCAGGGGCAAGTAATATGTGCGCAGTAAGTGGTGTACAAATGCTGCCAAGTGTTTTGTCCCCTGTCAGGAGTATCCGCCCGGAATGTAGGGTGTTGACTGCATTCTCTTCGAGGCTGAGAGGCTGATAGTCCCTCGAGCAGATGCAGGACGCTGCTATTTGCCCAGGGGATGTTTTGATGAGTCAGACTCTGTGAGTCCCCTGGAGTTAGTAGCCCACACAGACCCGTCCCTTTCAGGGCTGGCTTCCAGGGGGGCACGAGAGACAAGAGCAGTGGCCTGCCATCACCACAGTGCTCCCCCAAAACCATTTGGAGTTGTTTGGCATCCCTTAGCTCTCCCTGGATTACCAATAAGGGTTATACTACCGTGTTTCCCCGAAAGTAAGACATCCCCCGAAAATAAGACCTAGCGCATCTTTGGGAGCAAAAATTAATATAAGACACTGTCTTATTTTTGGGGAAACAGGGTAAGACACTGTCTTATTTTCGGGGAAACAGGGTAGTATTTTAATAGTTGGGGAGCAAAGAGTAAAAAAAGAACACACACACACACACACACACAAACCCACTCAAATTAATAGCAATTATCCTGGGGCTGCAAAACATATGTGAACATATAACCCAACAAAATAAAGATTGATGTGTTAACAGAGATGGAACCCTGAGGGGTCAGGGGGTCCCTCTCAAACTCTAGTGTACAACCCAGTCACTAGGGTTGCCAGGTAAGCATGGGTCCCAGGACTCACCCCTTGAGAGCCGGACTCGGAAGGTTTAAGGTGGGTCTGAAGCATGAGTCCTAACAGCACCTGGGGTCTCTGATCTAGACAGGGCCCAAGGGACCAAACAGGCAGGGAGCGATGCTTTGAAACAGATGTGCGGCATCAGAGGGGGAGAGGCTGGCCTGGGACAGGGTCCTGGAGGGGAGGTTGTGGCTTGTTCCCTTTGAGCAGGTGAGGGTGGTGGCGCTTTATAAAGGAAGCAATTGTTAAACATGCAGGGAGAATGGCTCAAGTGGGAAATGGCAAAGAGGCAGGGATTACACACAATTACCACGAAACACATGGATGTAGGCTTCTTATCCCTCCAACTGAACAAGGAAGCAATTTTCCAGGTGCAGCTACTGTACAGAATTTATGCTAATATTTCTCCCCCCCACCCCCTTTCATTTCATGCTACAGCTGTGGGAAAGGAAAGGTGAGACACAACCCTGTGTTCTGTGACTTCCCCCTCTGGCACAAACCCACTTTGGGGACTTGTTTAGCCCATGCTCAGGCCCTGGTTTTCCTTTTGCTTCCCAGTACTAAGGCACACGAATGCTCACACACATCTATATTACTGGGTATGCACGTCTGCTCTGTGGGTTTTCTCTTACTTTTGTTCGTGAAAGAGGTTGTCCGTGAACAGCCAGGAGGAACATGGTGTGGCCTGTCTTCCATCCTGCAGGAAACTCTTGACAGGCACCTTGGTGGCAAAAGGAAGATCAAAGATCTTGTCCCACTCAAGAGTTTATCACACGCCTTGAGCAGCGTGCCGTGATCAGAATGTCCTCTGTGTCATTTTAGTTTTCAGGATGAAAATTTGGTGTTTGAAGACTTCGCTCGCCAAAACCTGAAAGACTCAGGAGACCCTGAAGAAGGGAAGAAAGATCAGGAGGTGGATGAGTGAAGAGGTCGGCTGAGGACACCAGGAAATGGGGTCGTAGTTAGCTGGTGGTGAGCAACGTGCCCCACGTAGCTCTGTAGTTACTCTAAATACCACAGTTGTGAGTCTCTTGACAGAAATAAAGTTGGTCTGTTATGTCTGGTTGTGAGTCAGGCTGACTTGTTGGAGAAGCTGAGTAACATCACCAACATGGAAGCTGTGACCTTTCGGGTCCCTGAGTCTCGGGGAGGGAGAGGGCAGCATCTAGAAAGCAGACCAGCCTTCCTTGGAGCAGCATGGGCCCTTCAAGGTGAGAAGGCACCTGAAATCTGTGAGCTCACCTGTGGGGCCCAGTTCCTCCTGGCCTTTCTCCAGGGGTCCTGTGTAAGCCCTGGAAACATGTGGAGGGGGCCGCGTTCCCAGTGACCTGACCAATCCTAGCTCCAGGGCCTGAAAAGAGCCTCCGGAGATCAACCAGGCAGAGGACAAATGTGGGCCAGACACATTCCACCACTAATTCAACTTTGGGGGCCCTGTCCCGTTTGAGCTCTGGGTTGTTGGTTCAGTTTCTATTGAATGGAAGCAATGAAATCAGATTTGGCTAGTTTCAGGCAGGGGGTGGAAGGTGGGGGGCTGGGGGGAAACAGATGCATTGGAAGGAGCTTGGTGGCTCAGATAACTGAATAAATGAAGAAACTGAGCCGCGGCAGACATTGCAGAGACTCCAGGGGTCCCCCACCCAGGAGCTCAGGGCCTGGCCCTCTGGGACGGCCATTCCCATGACCAGCTCACACCCAGGTGCTCCCAGTCTCTGTGTCAATGGTTCCAGGGTACAGCTCCTGGGCAGGAGAATCTGACCGGCCCAGCTTCCATCAGTGGGAACAATGCTCCATGGCTGCAGCGGCAGAGTCCAGCCCAAGGAATGGGTGGTTTCAGAAGACGGGGTTCCTCCTGAATCCGGCTCTTGCTTAGGGTCTTGATGGAGGTTGGGCTTAGAAGGGATGAGGTAGCAAGTGCTCTGTGTCGGGGAGGAAGGAGAACGGAGCTGATGCCAGGGCCCTGTCCTTCCTGAAGCTCCTTTCCATCCGCCCAGAGGCCTGCTGCTCCCCAGGCAGACAGACGAACAAATGGCTCTCATGGTGGCCACTGTGGGGCTCGGGGGATGTGTAGGCTCTGGTCGTGTTTCAGGGAGCAGGATAAAAGGGGTTTGGAGAGCTGTGCACCATTCACCCCACTCACAGGAGGTTGGAGGGTGAGTAGGGGGCGGTCACGCGTGGGGTGGACACATGGGGTCAGGTCTCTAGTGCCAGGAACAGTGGCAGAGGCTGCAGAGCAGGGTGGGTGCCATGCACGCAGTGGCTCTCCCAGTTGGGTTTGTCCTGCAGGGGGGCAGGCTGCTCTGTATCCTGGGGACCGGGATTTAGACTTGGGGACCATGGACAGGAGCCCACAGACACAGAGCAAGGTTTGGCCTCGTGTGCTGAGTTGGAGGCACTCTGATATTGACAGGAATGAAGACTCCTTTCTAGAGGAATGGTGACGATGACAACAATGATAAGCCAGGCAGAAGAAGAGTGAGCCTTTCTTTGGCCTGTGGGTTTGCAGGGTCAGACAATTCCTCCTTCAGTTTTTCTCCAGCACTCAGGGAACAGCACACCACCACTCCAGCCCACACCCATCTCTCAGGATACTCAGGAGAGGGATGTGCAGGGTGGCAAGTTGCTCTGGGGATCTGAGCCCTCCCTCTGACCCCACCTCCCAGCCCAAAGGCCGGCTGTGGGGGCTCCTGTTGGGAAATCTGGGCCAGCCGGGAAACTGGGAGCTTGGCAGAGGACCAGCCTGTTGGTTCCTTCCTCACACGACCCCAGGACATCCTAAGTCAGGGTAGACGTTAATAGGCCTGACCTTTGGAACTGTGTGGGTGGGAACCCTGGAGAGAAGGGCCAGAAGGCCATCCCTGGAGACCAGAGGTCAGAACAACCCTTGCCCTCAGGTTATTTCCGGATCAAGCCAGGACTCTCGGATTTCCAGGTGCTGCCTAGTTTATGGCCTGCAGCTGGCCACCCTGGGAGGGTGTGGGGGCCGGAGCAGGAAGTGAGCCGCCGGCCAGCGTGCACCGGATGTGAAACGTTGCCTCGGCTGGGCCTGCACACATGTGGTGTTTTGCCTCCTGGCACCAGGGAGGCAGGGTGTCCCTGTGCAGGTCAGATGTGTGGCCCAGAGTTTTCCAGGTAGAGGCAGTGGAACAAACAGGGTACAAAGGAATTGAGGGCGCCGCGTAGAGAACGTGGTGGCTGGGAACTTGGGACAGAGTTCTGCAACCAGCAAGCAAAGGGCTGGAGAAGTAGGGATCCCTGCCATTCACTGAGCCCCCACCTTGTGCCGGGCACTTTCCATAGGACATGTAGCCATTGCAGCCACGTGTGTAAGTCGTCCTGTGTCATTCACTTGTTACATGAGGAAACTGCAGTTCAGAGAGGTTGTATACCTTCCCTGAGCTCACACAGCTCCTCGAGATGTGGACTCTGGTTTCTCTTGAATCAATAACCAGAACTCTGCTCACCTTCTGATGCTGAACAAGTATATGAGAGTTTGGAGGGGCAGAGGGGGCAATTAGCATGTATAATTTGACGACGGCTACCCTTAAGTTCGTCTGTATTTCCCCCAAGGGAAACATCCTACAGAACTATAGTATACTATCCCAACTAGGCTATTGACAGTACAATCCACCCGTCTTACTCAGACTTTCCCTGTTTGACTTGTATCTGTGTGTGTATTTAGTTTGCTACAATTTTATCACGTGCAAATAAACTTATCTTTTCCCCACTCCTTCAGCATTCTTCATTGCTCTCCTCCCAGTCTGATGTCCCAGCCCTAATGGTTTGCAGTGTGGGTAGATGTGCAGTTGGGCACATTTAGAAATGTATGGGGCTGGTTAGGGTTGTCACAATACCTGGGAGCCGGGGGAACGATATGTCACACACAGTGAAGAAATGTCCCACTCCAAATATCAATCATAAGCCTAGTTCAGGGTAGACTACGACTATCCCTCTGTTTCCACGGGCATTGATTTCCTATTCTAACGGGAAGGGTTTCTTTCTGACAGGAGGTGCACTTCCCTGTTGATGAATCAGGAAGAAGGATTAGGTTGGATGGGAAGGGTGTTATTACTGCCACCCTGATCTGCCCTTAAGGTGGGGTAAACTCAGGGAGCAGCATGTTGTTGGGGATGATTCACAGCATGACTCATGCCATAAAGAGGCACGGGAGAGAATGTGCCCCTACAGACCTGCCACATGGGGGTAGATCTCCAAGGGAACCGTGCTCAGCAGTCAGCGCAGAACATAAAAGCTCCTTCGCTCATCAGAGACACATCCCAGCATTATGTTTCTCTGATTTCAGAACATAATGTAATTCTTACTAAGCTTAATACACTTTCAAAACATGGGCTTTTTATTTTTAAACGGTTTTAAGTTTTCAGAAAAGTTGCCTTGAGAGTACAGTACTCTACCCCCCCCCCCAGTTTCCCTTATTATTAATATCTTACATTAGGATGGTACATTTGCCATATTTGATAAATCAATATGGATGTATTTTATTAAAGTAAAGGCCGTTCTTTACTCAGATTTCCTTAGTTTTTACCTCATATCATTTTTTCTGTTCCAGGATCCCACATGACATTTAGTGGCCATGTTTCCTTAGGCTCCTCTTGGCTGCGACAATTTCTAGTATTTCCCCCCCCCCCCATAATTGCAAATATTCTCTCATCTGGCAATTATATCCACCTCCCCTTTCTCACAGGCACTCATCTGGCTTTT
This sequence comes from Craseonycteris thonglongyai, assembly GCA_004027555.1. NCBI lineage: Eukaryota > Metazoa > Chordata > Mammalia > Chiroptera > Craseonycteridae > Craseonycteris > Craseonycteris thonglongyai. The sequence continues at coordinate 2,420 of PVKE010014761.1, read as the reverse complement.
GGCCTCTAAAATGATGGGTTCTGGAGCCCAGAGGATGTCTTCGCTTCTAACAGGTGTAACAGGCACACCCAGGCACCTCAAACTCAGTTTGTTCAAAGCTAAGTTCACCTCCAGCTCCTCCAGGCCTGCTCGTGAGCAGTGGGGCATCACTCCCCCTGGACGCCCCATATCTGGAGGCAACCTGACTCATCCTGCTCCCTGATTTCCTGGGTAGGAGCAGCTGGTCCCTTTTCTTCCCTCCTTTTCTGTGTCTCCTCCTCCCTCCAGCTCCACAGCCAGCACCTCAGTTCTGGCCCCAATCAGCATGGCCTGGACGGGTAAACCACTTTTCCATTCCCTTTCTGTTTCTAGTCTTTTCTCCTCTGGATCATTTTCTGCCCAGGCACACTAGCTCTTCTGCCTTTCAAACACCCTTCAGCAGTTCCATCCTTGGGATAACGTCCTTGCTCCTGAGGGGAGGGGGGCACGGAGGCCGTTCTGTGTCCTTCCACAGCTGCTCGCCCTCCTGGCCTCCCCACTACACCTTGTTCACCAGCAAATCCCAAATCCATTCTCATCCTCTCAACTTGCCTAGTAGTCTCCTGCCTGTTTGTGTTTCCCCAGAAAGTCACCTCCATTCCCTTGCCTTTCTATTCGAATCTCTAAACCCTGTGAGGGTCAATCCCTAGGAGAGGGAGCTGAGCCTTGGGTTGCAGTCTTTATCTCCAGAATGAGGCCATGGAGCCTGCTTCATGGGGCTTGTGTGGGGACTAGACTCAGTGGTTGTGTCTGGCATGTGCCCAGTGGCCAGTACATGGGATCTGTCACTGTCCTCGTAGAGCTTCGTGTGACAATGGAAATGTTCTGTATTTGTGTTGTCCCGTGTGGTAGCTTCTAAGCCACACACAGCTACTGAGCACTTGAAATATGGCTAGGGTGAATGAGAAATTGAAAAAAAAAAAAAATTTTTTTTAAAGACATATTTTATTGTTTTTGACAGAGAAAGAGAGAGACAGAGAGAAGGGGGAAGGCCCAGAGCAGTCTCCACAGATGAACTTCATCAGTTTTCGACATGGTTCCATTGCACACAGGTGGGTGGGGGTTTCGCAGGGCAGGAACTGGGCTGGGAGCCTCCCACATGGGAGGCACCCCCCTCTCAAGCCAGGGGCCGAACGGGGTGGGGGGGGCAAGAACAGAACTGGGGGCCTCCCGCATGGGAAGCACACTCCAGTTCAGCGTATGGGTCCGCATGGGCCAGGGCCAGGATTTGATCCTCGGTCCCCAGATTACAAAGTGAGCGCTTAACCTGCTGAGCCATCCCGGCTTCCCCTGAAATTTTAATTTTAATTAATTGAAATGGAAGTAGCCAGATCTGGCCAGTGGCTACAGTACTGGGCAGCTCTGCTGGATACCCCAGGGGCCCTCGCCTTGTCCCAGAGTGTTCCTGCATTAGGCCCTGACATGTCTCTAAGCTCATTCTCCTGGGCATGGCCCCATGCTAGATGCTACTCCGTAGCTCCTGGAGTTTTCACTAGTTTTGCCTCTGGGAAGCATTACCAAGTACAGTGGGGGCCAGAGCATGCTGACTGGTAGGCAGGCCAGGGGCCACTAGGTCTCTAGCAGCAGGTCAGGCCAGAGGTCGCTGAATCTCTAGCAGCAGTCCTTGAAAGGGTAAGAGGACATGAGCGAAGCCTCCTAAGGCTTTGCCCCTGTCAGGTGGTACCAAGCCCAAGGGCAGCAGAAGCTCAACTGGTCTCATTGCCAACTGCACTCCTCCGTCCTCCCCCCTCCCGCCAGGGCTCCACCACCCACCACGGGCTCATCCTAGTCACCTCTGCTTCCTACACAGATCACTCCCCTCTGAGTCCACTTCTCTATCTCAGCAGCCCTTCCCCATAATCCAGGGCAGCTACCTGGCCTGATTACTTCAAAGCCAGGATCACAGGCCCCAGCTTCATGACCCAGCCCCACCCCCGGCTTCCGCTGGCCTTTGGGACTCAGCAGAAAAGATCAACCTCCCTTATCAGGTTCACAAAGCCTCGGCTGACCTGCCCATCCCCAGGCTTATCTCCTCATTTTCCTCCTCTTGGGCTCCTGCTTCCTTTTATTCTGGAGACTTGTTGCTTCTCATATGCAAGCCTTTGCCCAATATGGCCTCTCTGTCTAGAGTACGCTTCCCCGTTAGGGCTAACTCTTGCTGGCGTCTTCCTCTCTCCTTAAACCTCATTTCTCCAGAAAGCCTTCCCAGAAGGAATTGTGTATTCCTGTTCTGGCATCCCAGACGCCCGTCCAAGTAGTTTCTTCTTTCTCTTCTGCATTTATGCGTGCATATATCTACTCCCCAACTGTTTATTGTGCAACTAAGTGCCAGACGCTGCTTTAGATGCTAGCAACGGGGAAGCCAGGATGGCTCAGTGGGTTGAGCGCTCACTTTGCAGTGC
>PVKE010014760.1:0-34459 GCA_004027555.1 Craseonycteris thonglongyai | reverse complement strand
TGGGGGCTGGGCCGGGGATAGAAGGGGCGGGGCCCTATGAAGGGGCGGGGTCGGGGCCAGGCTGGAGGGGGCTGGGGGCGGGGCCGGAAGGGCTGGGGGCGGGGCCCGGAAGGAGCTGGGGGCGGGGCCGGGGACAGAAGGGGCGGGGCCCAGGCTGCCCTGTGGAGCGTCTGCGGCCCGGGCCCAGGGCCGGAGGCCTCCGAGGCCGGGCCTGGCTGAGGCCTGAGTCTGGGCCGCCCGAGCTCGGCCATCCTGAGACTCTCTCCTCCCAGCTCCTGGCCCGGCCGAGTCACGTGGGGGTTGGGGACTAAAAATAGCCGCGGCTGGGCCGGTGCCCGGGTTATTAATAGGCCGGGACCCAGCCTCTCCTCTGGCGCCTCCCTCCTCGGGCCCAAGGGCTGGAGTTCCTGCCCGACTCCCTCCCACCCGAACGCCGGCCTCTTCCTCTGTCCCCTGGGCGTCCCCTGGGCGCCCCCCGAAGCCCCTGGCCCAGCACCAGGTCACAGTGGCCCCCCCAGAGCCCGGGGAGGGGGTGCAAAATGGTAACGCAGCCCCTTGTTTGGAAACGATTCGAATTTCAAGACCCGCGCTGGGCCCTCTGAGCGTGGTGTCCGGTTCCAGTGGCCACGACACACCCAGGAAGCCACCCTGCACCCCGAGGTCTTTTTCGTCACCCAAGGGGGCCACCGGCCACCGCGCCGGCAGGAGCGTGGGCTCCACCAGGGTGCAGGGGTCCCCCCGACCCTGACGCCTGCAGTTTGTCTCCATGAGACAGATGGCCACCAGGCCGGCCCCTCTCCAGTCACCTCCAGCCATTCGTGTGACATCACAGAAACTCGGGATGGTCATTTCTGGGAGCCGGTGGCCCCAGACGCAGCTCCTCATGAACTAGACCCCAATGAAGCCTGTTCTCTGAGGCCCTGCCCTCAACATGCCGCTGACACCGGAGCCTCCAGACAGGGGACGATCCAGGGAATGCGTGCTGGGTCCCTGGGTGGTGGCCACGCCAGGATGCGGGCACTCCTGCTGCATGGCACCCACCACCGGCCCCGGCACCTCCATAGCAACAGGCCATGGGCGAGATGCCTCGGGGGCCGAGAGCCCATGGGGGCTGAGAGGCCACGGGACCCGAAGTGCCCCAGGGACTGAGAGGCTGTGGGGGCTCAGAGCCCAGTGCACACCCCGCCACAGCCTCCAGCTCCAGAGCCCAGCCAGGCTCTCGTGGGGCCTGAGCAGGCCTGTCCCCACCTGCCCCCGGGGTCACTGAATCGAGGTGTCCACACGCTGGGCAGGAAGGGGGTAGGTGAGCCGCACAGGCTGGGCCAGGGCCCTGCTCTGTTTCTGGGAAGGAAAGCATGAGGCCGGGGCGGCCCACCCCACCCCCACAGTCAGGCTGGGCTCCTCAGGAAGCCCACAGGAAACCCGCTCCCTCCGGAATGTCCCTGGGCCGGGTGGGGACTGTGGTGACTTGGCAAACACCAAGCAGGGTGGCCCCACGTCCCTTAGGCCACGTTGTTGAGCACCCGGAGCCGTGGCAGCTTCCAGGAGCATCATGAGGCACCCAGTTCAGACCCAGCGCACAGGCCATACCCGGGGGTCCCGGGAGCACATGGCCCAGGCTGGGGCGCCACCCACTGCAGACCCACCCTCTGGGGTTTACAGAGCAGAGAGTGAGGGGTGCCAGTCACCCCGACCAGGCCGAGCATCCCCATCCCCAATACCCTCTGTGCGAAGAGGCCACCCCCACACCACCCAGGACTCTGGCAAAGAGGAGTGATCTGGGGGCTCAAAGGGGACCCTGCAGCCCCCTCCCCTCAGGCCAGGACAGCGGTCAGGGTGCCTGTTAAAGGGGCACACACCCCAAAGGAAACCTCTGTCTTTGTTGTCATGGGTTGGCACTGGGGTGGCATTCTGGGGGTCCCAGCTCAGTCCCTGCGTGTAAACCCCCCAGGGCAGCGAGTGCTGACTGCCCGTGGGCTCTGCGGCTCGTGGGCACCATGCCCTGTGCTGCCTGTAGTAGAGGTTTCACCCCATCCCCCACCCCCCTGCTCCTGAAGCCTCAGGGTGGGCACCTCCAATGGCAGATGAGTGCGGGAGGGTCTTCCAGCCCCGGGGAGGGGGATGGAAGGTGGATGAGCCACGTGGGCAGGGCTGTCCCTGCTCTCTGAGCCCCACGTGTGGCGGGAGCCCCACTCACAGCCTCTCTGGCCTCCGCCTAGCACCCCTCTTGCAGGGACCACGGGAACACAGCGTGTCTATGGCCTGCGTCTGACCCAGCTGGGGCAGCTTCCAGCAGCTCCGGGCCCCCAGGCCAGCTCCTCCGTTCCTCACTCCAGGAAATGGCATGTTCCTAAAACTTCTCACTTCACAGCTGCTTTGGCGTTTTAGGCCTGAGCTCAAAATAGCCTGGAGCTGGCCCTGGGTCCGCCCCTTACGAGGTTAGAGTGGTTGGCTCTGCAGGGTCAGCGGCCAGGCCGGAAAGTGCTTCCCCTTCTTGTGGGACACGACTCCATGCTCCTATTTTGAAAGTCAAGTGCTTTCAGCGGGTCCATAAAGAGACTTTCCCGGGGGCTCGGGCTCTGCAAACAGACTCGGAGTCTGTCGTAGTGACCGGCTCTGTGTCTCACCCCTCCCACCACAGCGGAGGGGTCTCAGCCTGAGGATGCCACCAGCACCTGCTGGGAGCCCCACAGGGAGCCCCAGCACCTTCCTGCTGAGGTTCTCAGGGCAGTCGTGGGGCCCAGTCTTCCGCTGTGAGCATCTCAAATGGGGAAATCAAGGCCGGTGCGGTTGTTTGCACTGTAGCTGAGCAGAAAGGCCTGGAGCCCTGGCTGCCACTTAGTCCCCATGTGCGTCTCTCGCTCCCTGCACGTCAGCAAACACTGCCTGTGACACAGGCCTCAGAGAAAGGAGCCGGGAGCGCACGGAGTACGGTTGGTTAGGGACCTGGATTGTCGTGGGCCTTCTTCGTCTGATTATTTTAAAACAATGTTACAAGTTGTTTGACGTCTTAAAGAGCGGAACAAATCACCACGAGTCTTTATTTCATTGATACAAAGTTGCGAAGCAGAAATCCCCATGGAGCTGAGCTCAGCGGTCCACCCCCAGTTAGTGAAGCCGGTTCTTAGAGCAGGAACAGGCCCGGCTTCCACAGCCCGTCACCCGGAGAATGTCACAGCTTCCCGCTTCACCCTCAGACGGAGCGGACACGACCCTGCAGCTCTCACAACGTTAAAGGGCGTCACCCAGACACGTTTTCCTCGTGAGACTCCCCCAACTGTGTCAGGCATCACTTGGGGCTCCGTGATTCCGGAACCTGTGTGTCCTTTGGTGGCCGGGATGTGTCCCTGAGCGGGTCCCCTGCCCGCCTGAGTCCCGGTGCGTGCCCGCCGCCTCCGCCTGCAGAGCTCTGAGTGAAGAATCTGGCCCTGCCCACGGCCCGCTTCTGCCAACGGTGGGGCGTTCGTGGCCCCAAAGAGCAGGCTGCCCGCTCCCCAGGCGCCTGACTGCAGAGCCAGCCCAGACGTCACCCAGAGGCTCCGGAAATCGCCCTTCAAGTCCCTCCAGTCGTGGGGCGAGAGCAGTGCCGATGCGCTGGGTCCCTGGTGGGCCGTTGGTCGATGGCGGGGCTGTGGCCTGCGTGGCCCGTACCGGTGGCCAAGGGGTCCAGACGGCCAGGCCCTCAGGCCGTCCGGAACCGTCACGGGTGCCGCTGATTTGACGGCGCTGACTCAGAACTCACCCCAAAGACCCCGAGCTGGGGGAGGGGGTTTAGGGGGTGGGGTGGGGGAGGGGGTTTGGGGCTGGGGTGGGGTGGGGGCTGCCGTCCGGTCGCCCACACGGTGCGTGCCCCCCACCTACTTAGACTTTTCCATTTCAAGCTGCCTTGTGTTGTAGTTTTTATTGCAGGGGTCTCGTACATCTTTTGTCACACTCGTTTCTACACACTTCCATGTTCACGTTGTAGTAAATGGGAATGACGTCCAGTTTGTGCCCAAAGTTCCTTTTGGATGCAGAGCAATGCAAGTAACTACCGTGTTCCCCCGAAAGTAAGACATCCCCCGAAAATAAGACCTACTTACAGTTTTGCCTCTCGCTGAAATACATATAAGGCATCCCCCCGAAAATAAGACCTAGCACATCTTTGGGAGCAAAAATTAATACGACACTGTCTTATTTTTGGGGAAACAGGGTAGTGAAGATCAGCTTCTGTGCCCTGACTTCGTGCAATCGACTTGTTCAGCAGTATCTTCTGTAGGTTCCTTGGGTTTTCCTAACGGCCGCGTTCGCTCTTCCTCTTGTCTGGAGCCGTTGGCTGCTTCTGGCTTCACAGCACAGACGGGCTCGAGCTGGGACTTTATCACACGGCACGTTATCAGATTTAGGAAGTTCTCCTTACTTTCAGTTTGTGGGCGTTTTTATCATAAAAAAGGCCGTTTCCTGTTGGTCAAGTGCCTTTCTGAAGCCATCGGCCTGGTGGTCCTGCCAGCTGGAGACGACCTAGACTCACAGCACGCACAGGTGTCACCGTTAGTGACTCATGTGAGGCTCTCAGGTGACGCGGGCCCTTCATGAGGAACCTTCCAGCAAGCAGGCACCCGCCTCATCAGCGCGGCCCCCTGCGCGGCCCCCTGTTCTCCATCGGGGGTCTCAGCACCCCGAGGGCCCCTAGCGTCTCCCCTGGTGTTCACAATGCACAGCACAGGGAAGGCGCTTGTAGTGTTTGCTGACTGAAGAAATGAATGAGTACTTGAAACTGAAGAAATGAATGAGTGCATGAGCGGCTGGCTGGACGGAGGTTGAGGCTGCTGAGTGGCTGGGCTTGGAGTCCCGGCCGTGCACCCACTGGCTGTGCAGCCTCAGCCGGCTTTCTAACCCCGGAGCCTCGGCTTCTTGGCCACAGGCTGCCGAGGACCAGAGACGCGGCTCCGGGCAGCACCGCACGCTGGTGCCCCAGGCTGATGGCCATGACCCAGCTGCCGACTGAGGACAGTGCCCGGAGAGTTCAGAGGAAAGGAGCTCCCTCCCTCAGATGAGTCTGAGGTCAAGTAATAAACTGCCCATTAATTTACTAATGGCAACAATACCGCCTGTGAAAGCTGCCATGTCAACCCCCACAGAGAGGACAGAGCCCTGCCTTCCCCTCACTGTGTGTCTAGCCAGGCTCTCTGCCCACAGAAAAGCCAGTGTTTCTGTGGACAATGGAATGAGGTTGACTCACCTGGTAGGCGTACTGAAAAGCAATTGCTAAATGATGGAAGCACATTCTGCAACCACAGAGTGCCATCCATCCACCATCCACCATCCAACATCCACCATCCACCATCCACCATCATCCACCATCCATCCACCATCCACCATCATCCACCATCCACCATTCATCCACCATCCTCTATCCACCATCATCCATCCATCCATCATCATCCATCCGTCCACCATCCCTCCATCCATCCATCATCCACCCATCCATTCACCATCATCCACCATCCACCATCCATCCATCTGCTGAACGATCATGCTTATGGACAAGGGATCCCAGCTGTAAACCACTCAGCTGTCTGATCATCCGAATCCATAAACAAATTGGTTACTATCGTAAACTAAGCATCTGTGGGATGTGGCTCATGTGCTGTCCCTTTTAAGAAGCTTCCAGCGTTTACTTTATTATTATTTTTTTTTAAGTAGGCTGACCAGACATCTTGTTTTATTTATTTATTGTTTGTTTGTTTGTTTGTTTTTGACAGAGAGAGAGAGAGAGATACAGAGACAGAGAGAGAACTGAACTGGGGGGAGCTCCCCAGTTCAGCACATGGGTCCGCACGGGCTGAGGCCAGGATTGGATCCTCAGTCCCCGGGGCTGCAAAGTGAGCACTTAACCCACTGAGCCATCCCGGCTTCCCCACCAGCATTTATTTTAACAAAAGACTTGCTCCAGTCTCCCTCCCGGGAACCTGCGGGTCTGGCTAAGCAGCTGGGTCAGAACCAGCTGGCTCCTTCTCAGGAACCGCGTCACAGCTCAGGGCTGCTTCTGCCTCCCGCCATCAGCCCTGACCCTGAAGGTCGGGTCCAGACGCTGCAGCGGGAAGGCCTCTCCTGCGGCCCGGGAGGCGGAGCTTTGCAAAACTTGTTGCCGTTGCTATTTTGGCAAAGGCAACACCCAGACATGGGACAACGTTCCCGAAGTGGAAAGGGCACCCAGGACAAGCAAGCCTCCTTCCCTCCCACGACTGTGAGCGCGGCTTTTCACGTGATGATGTCGCAGCTCAGGGTCTCTCTGACAGGCGGGTAGCCCTGGGCCCGGGCGGTGGTCAGCCTGTCGTTTGCTGCTGGGCATCTCTCCACTGTGGCCCTGAGCAGGCCTGGGTCAGCGGTGCCCTGGAGGAGGGGCGGGTCTGGGACCCGCTGCCTGGCGGTCGGACCTGGGGCCGGTCCTGGGGCCGGACCTGGTGGCCACAGCCCCAGCAGGAGCTCTCCGGCTGCGATCTCTTCCACAGTGACAGGCACGCGTGTGTGCCGGGTGGGGAGGCCTGCTGGTGGCTTGGGTTCGGAAGGGGATGGGGGGAAATGAGGTTTTTGGGCCGTGAGAGGCCTTCAGGCTCCATGCCCAGCGCAGGTGCCCAGGGCCAAAGGGCGTGTCCTGCGTTCAGTTCCTCTGCTTGCAGCACAGTCTCAGAGTGAGCGAGTCTGCGTGTGCGTGCACGTATGTGCAGGTGTGTGCGCGTGCTTCCCCGCCAGGGAATGCTGGGCATGGGGGAGGAGACGGCCGGAGGGGGGAGGCGGCCATGCCACTTCCTGGGAAATGGGTCCTGGGCGCCCACGAAGCCCCTGCGTCAGGCCTCTACCCTGGGTTTCCCTGGCGTGTGCCGATTCGTAAAAACAAGTAGATAACAGGTGCCGTCTACGGTCGGCTCCGGCGGCCAGGACAGAGCTCGCACGCGGGGCCGGCTGAACAACGGAATCGGACTCCTCAGGGCTGAGGCGGCCAGAAGTCCAAGCTCGGGTTCCTGCCGGGCCTCTGGGGCGGGTCCTCTCCTCCTGGCTGGCAGACGGTGCCTCCGAGGGGCTGTGTGCTCACTTGACCTTCACCGTGTCTTCTATGGGGGGTGGGCAGTGAGTGCTCTGCAATCTCTTCCTATAAAAGGACCCCACCCTTATTAACCTTATTGTCTCCTTGAGGCCCCGCTTCCAAGTACAGCCACACTGGGGGTGGGGACTTCAACCCAACCTGTGCATTTGGGGGACACTGCTCAGCCCACTGGCCGATGCCGCCGCGTGACTGAGACCCTGGGTTTGGGCTGTGGGCTGGGTGCCGGGGCCCTCAGAGGGACCAAGTGATGAGGCCACGCAGTGCCGTCCGTAGCGAGAACTGGTGGCCCACACGCCTGCCCAGCAGCGTGCCCGTCCTTCCGTTTTAATAGAACAGCACTCATGTCTCCCGACACGCTTGGGCACTGCCGTTGACTTAGAAGCTGACGGCTGGCGCTGCTGCTGCACGGCACTCCCTGTCCCTACGCGGTGCAGGCCCCGCTCTGGGAGCCACGCTGCAGCTGCGTGGCCGGCCCCTGTGCATGAGGACGGCACCGGGGCTGTGTGAGCCGAGGCGGCTGCAGGTGGCCCAGGTGGCTTCAGCGTCTCGCTGGGGAAAAGCGCACTAATGACGTCAGAGCACGTGTACAGGCTGAGTGATCACTTGTGTCTCTCCGGTTGAGCACAGTGTATCACTGATGTTACTTGTTCTTTTCTTTCTTTTTCTTTGGCGCTTCTGAGTTCCCTTTTGCAAGTGTAGCTGTCCTGACATTTAGCATCACGAACACGGGGCCTGGTCCCTGATGCCCGGAGGCCTGGGGCCTGGGGGGCAGCTCCCGACCCTGCTCCCCGCGCCGGCCTGGCCCACCTCTCCTGCCTGCAGGTCCTGCCCCATCCAGGCCACCTGTGCCCTCGGAACCCCACCGGGGCCCGGCCTTCACCCCCCAGCCCCGCTCCGCCTCTTCTGCCTTCCACTTCGGAGGGTCCAGATCCGCAGGCGCGGTGCCCTGTGCTCCCGCTCCGGGGACGCCGCCGAACTCGGCAGGTAAGTGCTCACGGAAAGGCGCCGCAGGGAGGGCCGGAGGCCCATCCGAGCCGCGGAGCCGCGCGGCCCCTTTAAGAGGGGCGGCCCTAGCTGGGCCCTGACGTCATAGCAGGGCGGGGGGCGGAGTCAGCTCTGAGTGGCTGCGCGGAACCAGCCAGGGAGAGGCGGGGCGTCCGCTGACTGACAGGGGCGCCGTCCCGACGCAGAGCGCGGCGAGCAGCCCCGCCCGTGCTGGGTTTCCTGGCAGCCCCGCCCCGCCGGCCCCGCCCCGGGCCCCGCCCCCACCGGCCCCGCCCACGGGGCGGGGCGTGGCCTGGGCTCGGCGCTCGGCGGCCGCGGCGCTGCGGGACTCCGGCGGCGGCGCTGCTAATGGCCGCGCGCGGGCCGCGGTGAGCGCCGGCGGGGAGCAGCCCGAGCGAGCGAGCGCGCGGCCGGACCCCGGCCAGGCCCGGCCCCAACCGCCGAGCCCGCGATGCGCCCCGGCGCCGCCGCCCGGCGCAGCTGACGCGCGGCCCGCGGACACCCGGCCGGCCCGGCCGCGATGGCGGGGAAGGCGGCTGCGCCCGGCACCGCGGTGCTGCTGGTCACGGCCAACGTGGGCTCCCTCTTCGACGACGTAAGTGCCGCGCGGGGCCCGGACCCCCGGAGCCCGGACCCCCGGAGCCCGACCCGGCCCCCAGCCCCCAGCCCCGGGCGCCCCCGGCCGCAGCCTCCGGGCTACGTGGGCTGAACTCTGACCCCAGAAGCCCGCCCCTGAACCCAGGTCCCCGAGCCCCAGACTTCAACCCTGTCCACGGGACCCAACCCCGACCCCAGAACCTTGGTCCTGGAGACTTGACCCCCTAAACCTGAGCTCTGAACCCTGGCCCCCCACCCCAGGCCCCGACCCGCGCCCCCTGACCGCCGGCCTCCCCGCCTGTGCCGGGCCCCCCGGCGTGAGCGCCTCACTTTCCCCTGTGACTTGGTGTCTCCAGCTCCCAAACAAGGGGCTTCTTGTTGAAAACCCCGGGACGGCTCCGCTGCCTCTGGGAAAAGACGCTGAGATGCTGTTTGGCCAGGAAGGGGGTGCTGACTTTCGCCTTCTAGGGGCCTCCCCGCAACCCCAGGCTCCCCCCCGGGCACCCCCTGCGAGACAGGGGGCCGAGGCCAGGGGCGCCCCGAGCTGCGAGGCAGGCCAAGGCTGACTGACCCAGTTCAGCCGTCCGGCCACTCGCTGTTGGTACTGAAGCCGCCAACCCAAACACGGCAGCTGCGGCTCCGGGTGGCAGCCCGAGTGGCGTGCCTGCTCGACAGACAGGGTGGTGGCAGCGAGGGGACCCGCACCCCGGCCCCGGCCGCCCCTGGCCTCCCTGGGTGGGCGCCACCTCCCTGTGTGGACCACGGATCCAGGCTGGACCTAGGTTCCCGGGAGAAGGCTCTTCCTTCCTCCCCAGCCTGCCTTTGCCGGCAGCAGCCACAGTGAGACGTTTCCGTAGCAAGTCCTGTGCCGGCCAGGTTGGGTTTTATTAATACAAGGGAGGCGCTATTTTTGTGCATTTCTCATTTTTAACTTCCAGGCGCAGCTCCCCTGCTGGATACTTCCCCTTGACTTTGTTAGACAACTTTGTCTAGTTTCACGTTTGATCGTTTTCTTCAAAAGTGCCCGGCATGGGTGTGTGTCTGTATATTTAGCGTTCTATTCTCGGCTTTCCAGTAACATGCCGCTCTGCCGTGGTTCTGCTCGGATGATTCACAGCCCCAGGAACGCCAGGAAAATGGAGTGCGGTGGGCATCCCAGTCTCACAGGGAGAAGGGTTTTTGCTGGGCAGACACTCTTCCCAGTAATCTTTGAGTTTGGGTTCCAGCGTTTCTCTTGTTTGAACTGTGTAGACACACACCCTCTGTGTGAACTTAAGGGGGAAACCTGACTTCTGTGGAGTAGCCTGTTCTCCGTGCACTTTCGTTTTTCCTAACGGCTCTGTGCAGCTTTGCGTCACGCTCACATCTGGAACAGGTTTTGTGAACAAGCCGCCTTCGGGCCTACGAGCTGGAAGCTGCCTGTGACCCCTGGGTTTGTGAAAGTGTGGAGCATTCTCGAGGGTGGGCGCGTCCCCCAGGGTGGAGATTCCGTGTTGTGCCTGTGGGAGAGAAGCCCGTGAGAGCAGCAAAGTGCTGGGTGAAGGCAGGTCTCAGAAGGGCAGCTCGGTGGCTCTGTCTGCGTGGCAGGGCCCCCTTTATGCCCAGCGTGCTCGGTGAATGATGCCAAGGCCTGGGGCGGGGGCCTCCCGGGCCCAGTGTCAGCGTCTCAGCAAACGGGGGGCCCTGGCCTCTTCCTGGCGGGTGGTGGACCCGAGGGGAAGGGGTGTCTTGAGTTAGAAGCGTGTGCTGTTCCCGTCTGCTCGGTGATGGGCCGGCTGCTCGCCGTCACCTCCCCATCCAGAGGCGACCGTTGTTGAAACTGGACGGTGGGGGCGGTCCCCACGGCGCGGCCTCTGCGTCCTGCACCCACACAGTGCACCGGTCTGCAGGCTGCTCACCTCATGGGTGCTCCTGGCTCTGGCGTATCCTCAGAACGCTCCCAGGCATGGGACAGTGCACATGAGCCTGTGGTCAATACCCACAGTCCACGGGTTCTTACAAATTGTGGGGTTATAAGCTGTGTAGGTATGTTGGCCAGTGTTTACACGCTGGAAGGTGAGGACCCCGGACGCTGCCCTTCGCCTTGCACACCCTCCGGAAGGGGACACAGCTGTGACTAATGCCCTCTGACTGGGTCCCCCGGACCCTCACCCCAGGGACCTCCTCACAGTGCCCCCTCTCGAAATTGCACAGGCGTCTCCCTGGCCGGGGGCCCTGTGAGCTCCAGGTGTACAGGGATGCCCCAGAGAGCCCGGTGGCTGCACGGGAACCCGGTGGGCCTCTGCTGTCACTGTCATCTACCTGGAAGCGGGTGGCAGGGCTCCACCCCGGACTGTTTAGCGTCAGGTGTCTGGGCCTGTGACGAGCAAGGACTGTCGCTTCAGGTCCCTGCCAGTGTCGCTAGGAGTGACCCGGAGGCTGCTCACATGGCACGGCAGGCGCCTGAGGGGGATCCCTGGCCAGGTCTGGGGGTCCTGCGGGCTCCGCCTGCCTTACCTGCTCCAGAGACTGGCTCTGAGCCAACCTCCCTCCCCGGGTGGTCAGACCCCGGGCAGCTGACTGTACCCAGGATGGCTGACCGTTGTGCCCACGGGCCCTGCTGATGGTCTTCAGTGTGCTGCGGGCGTCCCGGGTCCCTGAGCCTCCCTCCCCTGGGGCACTTCCCTCTCCCCCCTCCCCCGCCCTGCATGTCAGCTCTGCTCTTGGCCCAGTGCCATCCAGAGAGGTCTCAGCTCCATGCGCCCCTCCCACTGCCATGGGGCTTCTGCGCTCCTCCCTCCCCCACACTGTGTGCTGCCACCTCCAGCCTCCGCCTCAGCTCTGCCCACCTCTGGGCGTGGCGGGTCTGGGGCACCTGTGCTGGAGGTCAGAGGCCACCCGGCCCCTCGCTGGCTCTGCACAGCCTCTGGAGCCGGGGTCCTCAAACTACGGCCCGCGGGCCCCATGCGGCCCGCCGAAAACATGTATCCGGCCTGCCGGGTGTTTTTGCTGCCGCTGCCTGTCCTGCTTAGCAGCCGACTCATCCCGGGCCCGCAGTGCACATGTGTGGACATGCTGAGGGACAGTGAACTGGCCCCCTGTTTAAAAAGTTTGAGGACGCCTGCCTGGAGCTTTGGCAACTGCTTCTGACGGCTCCTCTGGGCGCACCTCGCCGCACACACACCCTGCATCACGCCGCACGCCCTGCACCTCACTACACACACGCCCCGCACCTCGCCGCATGTGTGCAGCCGGTGTGCCGCATGTTCACGGTGTGGCCCAGCTACACCAGCAGCCCCCGCCCCCTCTCTCTGGCTCCCTCAGCCCTGGTGGTCCCCAGTCCACCGTCTGTCTTGGTGCCTCGCTGGTCCTGCACGTGTCACGCAGATGGAGTCACACGTGTGGCCTTTGCGTCTGGCTCCTCTCATCGGCTGTGTTCGGATCTCATTGTGCTGCCACGTGTCCGTCATCTGCCATCAGGTGGACAACTGGCTGGGGGGACGGTGCTGCTGGGGCGGCCGGCTGAGTTCTCTGGATGCTGGGCCTGTCCCTGGGTATCCGTGTGGAGCCCTCTGAGGATGTGCCCACCTTCCCATGGGGGCTGCCTCCTTGGGTCGTGCACCTGGCCTGGCCCAGGGCCCTGGCGCCTCTGCCTCTATTCTGTCTGTTTTGAAGACCTTTTTCTTGGGTGCCAGGACACCCCCATTGTGCGCTCACCCTCACCCGCCTCCCTCTCCAGCCACACGCCCCTCCTGGGAGCTCACCCAGCCTCAGGCCTTCTAGCACCTTCTGTGTGCGGACACCGGGCCCTGAGCCCTAAGCCCTGAACCCTGAGCCCTGTGCGGGGACAGTTCTCTTCAGCCCCGTTGGGCAGCCGCTGTCCCCGCCGCCTGGCTGTGTGGGGGGCCGACCACTGGCCTTCACAGATCCCCTCACCTCCGTCCCCAGGCCCCCCTGTCCCACAGGGTTGGCTGGTGGCTGGAGGGGTCTCTGGAGCCTTCTTCCGGCCTCCCTGCTCTGCCCTGTGACCTCAGCACACGCCCTCTGGGAACTTGGGCCGTTTGCAGGTGGGGGGCCCCGTCCCCTGGGTGCTGGGATCCAACAAGCCAGTGTCCTGAGCCGGGCACAGCTGCCACACCATCTCCTCCATGTGCGGAAACCACGCGCCCACTGCACGCCTGCCGCCCTGCACACGCACCGAGCCACCCCTGCCTCACGGGTTTGCAATCAGAAGGCAACATGGTGCCGACCTGCCCTGCCAGCTCGTGTCCTGTGTGTCACAGGCCACGCTGTTGCCGCCGGCCCCTGGGAGCTCACACGTCCACCTGGGGGGGTCTCGTTGCCACCGGCTCTGTGGTCGCGGGGGAGGGTGTGGGTGACGGGGCGCTTGTTCGATGCACCGTACTGAACGCCTGGTCCGGCCGGGCTGGTGAGCGGAGGGCTCAGCACTCCCTGTGGGCGCCTGCGGGTGCGGCCGTGGGCTCGGCCGCTGAGGCCTGAGCCGTGAGCTGTCGGCTCTCTGTGCACCCACAGTGGCCGGAGGAAGCTCGTCTGGGGTCTGATGACGCTGTTCGGATGGTCACTGTCCCCGTGTCTGGGGTCACCTGGAGCAGGCGCTCCCTTCAGAGCCCATGCGGTGCCCATACTCAGCGCTCTGCACAGGACCCCGCAGGCCCTGCGGCTTTTGGGGTGACGGCTGTTTCAGCATGTGTATGAACCCGGCAGTGCCCAGGCCCTGAACCCTCAGGAGCGGCTCCCAGGGCGGCCGCGAGCTCATGGGGACGCTTGGAGAATCCCACGCTCTGGCGGAGTCACGGGGAGGCTTTCACGACCAACGGGCGTAGCGCCAGCTCGTGCGGCCACGTCTGAGTGTGGACCCAGCGCTGGCCCAGGAGTGCTGCCCCCAGATGCTTCTGGAAACCCGACGCTGGAGGACACGGGGCAGACCCTGCTTCTGCAGCCGTGGGGGGCCCGGGGCCCCTCGCCGGGCTGGGGAGGCTGGCGGCTCTCCCCGGTCTGACAGGCCTGCATTTGGGGAACGTGCTGCAGCCCGGACTCCCTGGCTCCGCCCACTCACGGTCCTGCCTCTGTGGCCTCTGGGGACCAGTGCTGAGCGGCCGCCGCCCTGTCTCCTACCGCTTAGGGTTTGCATTTACGAGGTTTGCTGTGGGAGATGGAGGTGCGCTTGGCCCTGCGCCTGTGTGGACAGGCTGAGGGCTCATCCCGGGAGGCGGCGGGCAGCCCAGGGCAGGTGCAGCGTGTAGCGCCCGGCGTGTAGCGGTGCCGGCAGCCGGCCCGGGGCCCCGAGGGCGGCCAGCATCGGACTAGAAGTCCACTGCGTGTCTGGGAGCGCAGCCCGGGGTCAGCCTCTTACCGGCCAGTTGTCGTGACCTGGGGCTGGTCTTCTCCACCATCCAGGTCCTGACTAGGGCCTCGTCCTCACCTGTTCTCGGGCCTCCTGCCGGGGCTTCCTTGTCTGTGACATGGGGGGCCTGTTGTGCCCCCAGCACCTGCTCCCTGTCTGCACCTCTGCCCAGAAGCCCCCACTGCCTCCCGGGACAGCTGGCTGCCACCTCCCCTGTGCGTGCCGTGTGCGCTCGGCTTCCTCTTCCCACCCCGAGCTGGTCACAGCTTTGTTTCTCGTCCTGTCTTCGCTGTTGCTGTGTCCTCACGACACTCGAGCCAGGAGCAGGGCTCTGACCCCCAGACAGTGGGCAGCGGCAGGCCGGGCTCCCTGGATGGGTGGACGCCAGGCCTGATGGGGGCATAGAGTGTCCCCCAGGTGGGCTCTCGGCCCCGCCCCCGATGCCCCCCCCCCCGCTCCCACCGGCCTTTGCCTGCGGCGTCTGTGCTGCAGCCTGGCGGCCCCTCAGGCACCTCCGGTGTCCCCCCTGTGGGTCCTCCTGCAGCGTGTCACCCAGCCAGTCGGCCAAGTCCTGCAGCAGCGAGTCCCTGCTGGCCCCGTGGCCCTCGGCCTTCGGGGGCCTTTGGGTGGGCGGCCCCCCCGCTGGGTGAGGCCGGTGTGGAGGGTCCCCCTGGGGAGGGGTCTGCTTCACTCGTCTCAGGGTCCACAGAGGTGGACGGGGTCCTGAGGATGTGTGGGCGCCAGCCCGGCCCTTGCAGGGACCCTGCTCACCCACGCGGCTTCCGGGCACTTGCTGGCTCTGTGGGAGGTGAGGGTGGGAGTCAGGCCAGGAGCGCTGACCACGTGGGGAGCCTCCGTGTGTGAACCATGAACTGGGTGGTAGGGCCTGCGTCGTCACAGCCCCTGCGGCCTCGGCAGCCGCTGGAGGGAGGGCCGCCCTGCACCTGCCGGGCCCTGGCTGAGCGGCCGTGTCACCAGGACCTGCCCCGGGCACAGAGCACCGTCTGGGGCTACTTGGGACTCCTTTCAGGTGGAGTCACCCTGTTAAGAAGGACACCTGTCCGCGTGACAAACAACTTTGTGGGGACACATGGTGTGCTTTTATTTTCTCCTGCATCACTGTTACAGTTTTCAGATCTGTTGCAATTTCCTGTTTTTGCTGTAACGCTGTCTCTATCCTCGCTGCACGTGGTCCAGCTGGGAGGTGAGAGGCTGGGCTGCGTGTGCACATGTGTGTGATGGGTGCATGTGTGTGTGTGCTGTGCTGTGTGCATGCACATGATTGGTTGCATGCTGTGCTGTGTGCGCATGTGTACATAAGGATGTGTGCGTGCTGTGCTAAGTGCATGTGTATATACACGTATATGTGCACATTGCGGTGTGCATGTGGGTGCTCTGCACACATGTGCATGCTGTGTGCACACGTGTGCACAGTATGTGGGTCATGGTTATTAATGCTGATAACAGAATTTGGGTGAGCAGCAGAGACTAACTCAGGAAACAGAAGCAGCACCGGCGGCCGATTTGGTGACTGTCCAAGATGGTCAGGTCACCAAGGCCGGGGGGTGGTCTCATCTCAGGGCTCTGTTCTTGCATGTGTGGCCTTGAGGGGCACTTGGGTATGTTGGAAGGCAGTTCTTGGGGCAGGAGATCTTAGCTCGGGGTGGGCCAGCCGGGCGACCCCCTCCAGGCCTCCCGGTTTTGGGGTGCTCTGTCCTGCCACCAGTTTCAGCTTCGGCAGAGTTCACAGGTGTGTGGGTGACGAGGGGCCCAGGAGAGCTCACTTCTGGGGACAGTTAATACCTGGCTCCAGTGGCCAGGGGCTTCCATTCACTTGTATGTAGGGAGCACCTCCCTGGAGCAGGGCCCCCTGGAGGGGCTGGAGGCACCCCGGGGCCTCCCAGTGCCCACGCCCAGCAGCTCTGCCTGTGCAGGCAGTCTCCAGGGGATGTGACATGAGAGCAGGGGACGTCACAGCAAGAGCTGCCCTGCCTTTGGGGTGGGGCCTTGTGCAGGGACCACCCAGTGCAGGGCCGGTCCCTGGTCCCTGGTCCCTGAGTGCAGCAGGAGACAGACCTGAGGGTGACACCGGGCACTGAGTGGCCGGTGCTCTGTGTGTGGAGACCACAGGTGGCCTCCTGGGACGTGTGGCCAGGGCCGGGCCTGGAAGCTTCCGAGCATGGAGCCACTGGAGATGCAGAAAGGGGGGGTGACCACTGGGGTGAGGTCCGGGCAGGAGCAGAGGCAGGAAAGGGGGCCGGGCCTGCCTGGGAAGCTGTGGGGCCGGCGCTGTGGGTAGAAGCAGCATGTGTCTGGCTGTGCTTGAACCCCGTTCTGCAGCACATGGGGCCCCGCTTCTGCGGTGAGCTCTGTGTGCTGCTGCCATCCGCTCCGGGGCCTGGGCCTTGGGCACAGATGGCCAGCATCCTCTTGCACACACTCGGGCCGGCGGAGCTGCCTGTACAATCCGCGTTCCCCGAGCTCCTGGCATGTGAGCCAGTCCGGAGGGGGCCGCAGGGGCCCAGGAGCTCAGAGCCGTTCAGGGAACTGCCGTCACCCCCGGAGGAGCCACAGACGATGGCCACGAAGCAGCCACATGTGGATTTTCCATTTCTGTCTTCTAATACAGCACAGCCGTGTGGGGAGAAAGCTAAAACCTTGTCCTCGTTTCTGGGAGGAAGCTGATGTCCGTGAGCCCCGGCGACCTCGACAGTTCAGCTTCTGTCACGAGGAGGCCACGCGGTGTGAGCCCAGAGGCCCAGCCCCGGGCACCTGCCCCTCGGGCGACACGCAAAGTCCTGCCATTCTGCACGCGCACACGCGGCACTTTTCCTGGCATGAGACTCGCTCCAGCAGCTGCTGCTTTTCACGGAGAACGTCCAGCCAAGGTGGCCGGGCTGTTGGCCCTGCATGGGTCCCGCCGTCGGAGGGGCTGCTGGGCCCACCCCCCATCCCTGCGGGACCCCCAGCCTGGGCCGTGTCACACAGTGTCACACAGTGGCCGCACCAGCTGCTCTCTCACCCTCACTGCTCGGACTCCCGTTTCCGCAGCCAGGACAACATGAAGCAAACCAGGGCCGTGCACGGTTCTCTGTTTGCATGTTGAGTGTGTGCATGTGTGCTTTGGAAAGAATGTATTCAAATTCTTTCCCTATTTAAATGTTTTAAGATGGGGGAATGTTCTGTCTGTTCTGGACACGAGGTCCTGATCAGATCGACGCCGGGCAGCTGTTTTCTTTGCGCCGTGTCGTCTTCGCATTCTCAACAGCGTCCCCCAAGCACAGGACACAGGCTGCGGTGGAGCCCAGTTCCTCTGCTTTCTCTCTGGTCTTGTGTGTCAGGTGTCGTGGCCAAGGTCACAGAGCTCTCGCCCAGTTGTTCTCCTAAGACACGGTTTTCGCTTCTACGTTCAGGTCTTCGGTCCCACTTTTATCAGTGATGTGGGAGGCGCCTCCCACGTCCTGGCGAGGTGGAGAATTTGCACGTGAAAGTAGGTGAAGTATAGTAAATGTCAAAAGGAAAAGAAGCAGAAAAAGTACCGAAGGAGTAGGAAAGACCCTTCTTACCACAACATGCACACATGCGCACATGTACACACACACACACGCTTGTACACACATACACACTCATGCATACAACCCACAATCACAGCAGCAAAGATGCACACGCACTGTACAGACACCGCGTGTTCTGTCCCAGGCCCCACCTCAGGCTCTGGGGGGCACAGGGGAGACCCCCTTCCCAGCAGCCCCGAGAGCCCATCCCACAAGCCCCGCGAGTCGGATCCCCGAGTTGCTAATGTCCCAGCAGGTCCGTGAGTGCGGCAGTTACTGAGCTGGCTTTACTTAAAGCAGTGAGTTCTGTTTCAAGCAAATTGTTAAGGTATTTTGTGGAAAATGATGAGCATTGTGATTTTATTGTCCCAAACATGTAAATTTGTTACGTATATTTGCAAAAAGTGAGGCGATAAATAAAGATCGCAATGGTACGTTCTTATTTGTACTCTTTTTTTTTTGCAATTCTTGTAAACATTGGACATCTGCAGACACCGGCTTCGTTCTGGCCACAGCGGCAGGTGTTAAGCTCTGACACTCCTGCACCTTCTCTCTGGTTGACAGCAGCCTCGGGTTTGTGTGAGATGCGTCGCCGTGTGCACTGAGTTGGGGGACTCGGCTGCGCCCGTCCTCAGTGAAGAGCGCACGTTTGCTGCCGGTGATGCGCACCTGGTCCCCGGGGAGACACATCACGGCGTCGTTTCTGTTCCCTTGGGGCCTGGGGCTGGCGCAGGAAGTGAAAGGGGCCGCCGGCTTTTCTTTAAGTTAAAGGCGTCAGTGCGATGCTGCCTCTGAGTCCAGGAGAGGGAGGCGGCCGGCCTCTGGGGGCCTCGGGGCGAACACGCAGGCGAAGTTGCAGCCACGCTTGCTTCAGGGCCATGAGCTGTCGTGCAGAGACCCACACCCATGCCTGGTGACAGCTCCGTCCCCTGGAGCTGTGGAAGCTCACCCACCCGGCAGTTTAATGTCACCCGAGGGCCACCACGCGGCATGAGGCCTGGCCAAGCTGGACCCCAGGCTCATGGCCGCTGTCCGGAACCTTCCGTGCGGTGCAGACAGGCCTCTGCTCTTCCTTAGGAGCTGCACCTGGAGGTGTCACATGGGGTCAGGGGTCACACGGGGTCAGGGGTCGTACAGGCAGAAGCACTGCAGAGCCTGCCAGAGCAGCTCCCGTCCTGTGTGGCCTTGGGCCCTGAAGGGAGGTCACCATCAATGTGTCCCTGTGTCCAGAGCTGGTTACGTTAGCGGCCGGGGCCGTGGGACCGCGTCCACGGTCTCTGGGGAGGAGCAGCTGACCACAGCGTCGAGTGCGCTCTCGTCTGGGCTCCACCCGGCGGGAGCTCGTGCACCTGAAAGTCTGTGTGCGGCGCTCACCTGATGCGCCAAGCGAGACCACAGCGGCCTCCTGGCCCTGCTCACGCCCAGTGGCCTCGAGCAGCCAGGGCCCTGGGCAGCCAGGGGGTCCGGGGTGTAGGCACCCCGAAGGTTGCCTGTGTTTGGTTTCCTCCCGTGTCACGCTGGCTGGCAGGGCTCGTCTGCCATGACCACCAGGCTGCTCTCCGCCCTGCACCCCAGCTGCCCCCGTGTCTCTGCAGACACATCCCAGACGCGTTAAAGTCGTGACCCCCGGTGGATTGCTTCGGCACCTTTGTTGAAATTCTAAGTGCATGTGGGTGCCCTTTCCAGACTCTGTTCCGCCCTGCGGGTCAGCTCATGGAATTTTATCCCCGGGCCCGTCTTGGTTATTAGCGCAGCTTCCTGGAAACCGGCAGCGTGAGTCCTCCAAGTCCACTGTTCCTGGAAAGACTGCTCTGCATATTCGAGGCCCATTGCGTTTCCACGTGTGCTTTAGGTCCGTTTCTCAGTTTCTCCCAACCCCTGCTGACGACGGCGGCTGTCGCCCCGAATCCGCAGATCAGCGTGGGGCGAGCCAGCCACCAACAATGCTGCGTCTCCCGCGTGTGGCCATGACAGTCGCTTTGGGGGTTTAGGTCGCTAACTTCGCTCAGCAGCGTTCTCTAGTTTTCAGCGTTGGAGGTCTTGCACGTCTTCTGTTAAACGTATTCCTGTGTAACTTACGGCTTTTGGATGCTGTTGTAAACAGTGTTTTTAAACACTTCATTTCCAATTGTTTACTGTTGTTACCAGTGAGCTTCTGTGTGTTAACCTGGCATCCTGCGACGTGCTACACTGTGGCTTTTCGTCGAAGTGTGCGCTCCGGGCTCCCCGGCCTCGGGGCCTCTGCTCCTGGTCACATGCATCCGGCCAGCACGTGGGCCTCCGTCTTGCTGTTTTAGACCCAAGTGTTCAGCTCACCAGTGAGGGTGGCAGTAGCTGGAGGTTGTTTTTGTTTGTTTTTTAGATGTCCTTTTATCAAACTAAGGACGTTTCCTTCTACTTCTTACTTTGCTGTGAGATTTTTTTAACCAGAGAAAAAACGTTGCATGCTAACAGAAGTGTTTCCTGCGTCTATTGAAATGATCCTATAACTTTTATCCTTCAGTCTGTAGATTTCATGAGTTACGTGGATTTTTTGGATGTTGGACGGAACTTGGCTTCCTAGGCCAGACCCTGCTTGGCCGCGTTGCGTTCTTTCCGTCCCTGGTTCTGCATTTGGCGTGTGTGCACCTTCACAAGAGACACAGGCTGTAAGGTTTCTCTTTGCCGTGTCTCTGAATGTCTTCGTCAGGGTTTTGGTCCCAGGCTGTGCCGGCTTCACCAGCCACACTGGAGGGCAGTTCCCCCTGTTTTGCAAGCGCCGCACAAGCCCGGTGCTCCTTCCTTCACTGCCTCACGGAATTCCCTCGTGAAACCGCCAGTGACTTGTGGGGAAGTTTCAACAGGAGTCCAGTTTGTTTGCTAGAAAAGCTTTCTGTCAACTGTGTGGCGTTTTGCTCTTAAGGAGCTTGTTATTCGTCTCAGCTGCTGGCACCTCACCCGGGTCCTCCTGCAGACCTCTGCCCGTGCTGGTCCACTGCGCCCCTGCTCTCGCCTGGCCTCCGGGGCGCTGCCGGCACGCGGTTTGGTCTCAGCACGTCGGCTGCCGCCTGTGAAATGCTGCTGTCCCAGCCGTGGCCTCTGAGCCTGTGTGCTGAGCTGTTACTTCAAGTGTCCTGTTGTGGGGCGCCCGTTCGGGGGGCACGATGCCTGTGCCCTGCGGACCCCGGCTCTCCACGCGCATCTCTGTCGGTGGGGATGGACGCGGGCTGCTTCTCTCTAACGCGAGAGGACTGGATCTGAGCTACCCGGCAGGGGAGGGGCCTCTCCGGCTCCTTCTTTCCGTTTTCTTTCTCGTTCTCTGTGCCCAGTGAGTGCAGCCAAGGGGGTGGCGTCCGCGGGGGTGGGCTCCCCGCTGCCCCCGCCGCTGGCTGGAAGCCGGTCACATCCGTCTACAAGGCTATTTTTAGCCTGCGTGTCTTTCTGACCTGCAGACCAGTCTTCCCTTCCCGTGAAGGGACCAGCTTTCGGAGGCCTGGGCAGGGCTTCCTGTGGGGCCGCTGCCTGGGCCCCGGGGACCCTGGTGGCCTGGACCCTGGGGACCCCCACAGGGCACGCTGGTTCCAACTGAGTCAGGTGGAAAGTGTTCAGGACGTGCCTGTGCCCGAGGTCACTGGACGTGGGACGCAGATGCACTCGCCGCGCCCGGAGCCTCGTCCGCCCTGTAGGCCCAACATGCGCTCACGGGGGCGCATTTCGTGGATTCTGACATGTATGTTTTTCCTGCATTTCATGAATTCTGGGTGTACGTTTTTACCATATTTTATGGATTCTACAAATGCATTTTTGACATTTTTAGTATCTCTAAATTGTGAAAAGCCTTCGGTGTTTCTAAACTCATGGGGTGGCCAATGTGAGTGTTGTTGGATTCAGTGACGTGATGATCAGAACTGGTGAAGGTGCTGCGGGCCAGAGCGTGTCCCCATGTGGTCTCATGTCACCTGTGTCCCCGTGTGGTCTCATGTCACCTGTGTCCCGTGTGGTCTCATGTCACCTGTGTCCCATGTGGTCTTATGTCACCTGTGTCCCGTGTGGTCTGAAGTCAACTGTGTCCCATGTGGTCTCGTGTTGCCGGTGTCCCATGTGGTCTCATGTCACCTGTGTCCCATGTCATCTCATGTCACCTGTGTCCCGTGTGGTCTGAAGTCACCTGTGTCCCGTGTAGTCTGATGTCATCTGTGTCCCGGTGTGGTCTGGCTCTGTCCTGGGAGGTGGGCTGCAGGGGCTGGTGCCTGTCCAAGGACCCTTGCCGGGGCAGCTGGGACCCACACCCCAGCCCTGCAGCCCGTGGGGCCTGGTCCTTCTGGAATGCGCCCAGCCCATGCTGTACCCCACCCGCCCCCCCTCCGCCCCCCGCACCCCTTTATACCCCGCCCCCCCTGTGCACCCTGCCCGCCCCCACGCCCCCTGCCACGCCCCGTCCGCTCCCCCAGGTCCGCCGTCCTGCCCGGCCCCAGGCAGGTGGGGCGGCCAATGTCCACAGCAGAGGCCCCTCCAGGCTGCGGAGGGGAGCTGGCGGGCGGGGCCCTTAGAGAGCAAGTCGCAGACATTGCGATGCTCGTAGAGACAGGTGCCCCAAAAGGGGCTGCTCTCCCGTCTGCTCCCACGGGGTCCTCACTGGGGCCCTCTGTCCCGGGAGCAGATGTCACGCGCAGCTTGAGGTCACTTCACCCCAGTCACCCCCAGCAGCCTCCATGGCGTCTGCTTCTCTGTTTTCCGCGTGTGCTGAGGGCTCACACGCCAGTCTGGGGGTGACAGTTCTCTAGTCAGGCAAGCCCCCCGCCCCCCATTCTTTCTGACCTTGGTATTGGGAAGGGCTAGACCACTGGTCCTGCAGGGCATCCCAGTGTTTGGATCTTGGCTTGTTTCTTCCTGTTCATTTTGAGATGGACATTTTGGGTGAAGCACCCAGGTGTGTGTGGGGGCCCGGCGGGCCCTCGGGGGGCCCCTGACACCCGTCAGATGCAGGGCGTGTCCTTTAACATCTTTCCTGTGACTCCTCCGTCTGGGTCTTTTGCCCATATTCCTGTCACACATTTTGCTGCTTTACCTTGATTTTAAGAGTTCATCAAATATTAGGAAGATTAACTCTAGTGGGATTTATGTTACAAATGTTTTCAATCAGTTTGACGTTTATCTCTTGATTTTACTTACGAACTTTGTCCATGCAGAAGTTTTTTTAATGTGGTAGTGAATGTGTCATTCTTTTTATAGATGGTGTTTGGATTTTGAGTCAGTTTATTTTGCTGACATGAACTTTAGCATCAGCCTGTCTGGCTGGGGCTGGGCGGGGCGGGTGCTGGTGGCTGCAGTGGGACCAGGTCTTTCCTTCAGCAGCTGGGGGCTGAGTCACCCTCCTGAGAAGGAGAGGGCTTTCCGGTGTCTCTGCCAGGACTGGCTCAATGCTTTTCTCTTACAAAATGCTCACGTTCAGTTTATGTCTAACTACTATCTTTTTCTATGTTGCTGTCCTCAGTGGGGTTTCTGTGGGCACATGTCTTCTGACCAGCTATTCTTTGTATTTATGATGCCTGTTGATTTTTTCATCTTAGTTTTACGTCCTGCTATTTTCCCTACATTCTCTTGTTTGCTTTAGTTTGATGGCTGAGCCCCAGGTTTCTGGATGTTAGGTCGTCTGCAGACACGGGCCCTTCACTGCTTCCTGCATCTAGTTCCCTAACGCCTCCGAGGTTATCTGTAGTAGGAGTGGAGCAACGGGCATCTAGGCCTCTGACCTTCCTGGGGCTGGTCCTGGGGGAGGGGGGAGTGTGCATGTGCTGTGAACTATTTCTTTCTTTTTTTTTTTTTAAAGGTTAAGCAGAAGTTTATTAGAAAGAGGAATATTGGAAGGAGGGAAAGCTCTCTAATGAGAGGGAGCACCCGAAAGTGGAATGGGTAGTATTTCTAACGCATAGATTCTCTGACATTTAAAGTTGTGGCTATTAAATGAGAAATATTATTTCACTCAGAAAGCTAAATTACAGAACTACGCCGTCAACTGAAGGAACATCAAAGGGTAAATATATAAACCCAGCAGAAGCAGGGAGGGCTCAGCGGGTTGAGCGCTCACTTTGCAGCCCCAGGGACTGAGGATCAAATCCCAGCCCCGGCCCGTGAGGACCCATATGCTGAACTGGGGTGAGCTTCCCATGCGGGAGGCCCTGCCCACCTGTGTGGAACAAAACCATGTGGAAAAACTGATGAAGTTCAACTAGGGAGACTGCTCTGAGCCCTCCCCCTTCTCTCTGTCTCTCTCTGTCTCTGTCAGAAACAATAAAGTAAATCTTTAAAAAAAAAGTGAGGTGCTTACGGCAGACCTTACACCCAAATAGAGCCTGAACGGGGCAAGAATGTTTCAAATAATCCGTATTTTATGTTGTTATGCATGTTGAGGCCGTGCGTTGGTTTTTTGTGCTGTGTAATGAGTTACCACAACCGTCCTGACTTAAAACAAGCTCCCGGTTGCCATCTCTGGCTGCTGCAGGTGGAGGTTGGGCACGGCCGCCCGGCCCCCGGGGCTGTATGTTCCTCGGGCACCGAGGGGGAGGGGCTTCCTGCGGAGCCTCAGGGTGACGGCAGAAGTTGCCTCTGGCCCAGCAGAGGCCCCTTTGGATGAACTTGAGATGAACTAACTGGAAACCCCGTCCTGGCACTGACATTCCATCAAGTCCCCGGGCCCCACCCACACGGGGAGGGGCCGAGCAGGGAGACACCTGGACCCCGCCCAGACGGGGGAGGGGCCAAGCAGGGGGCCACCGGCCCCGCCCAGACGGGGAAGGGCCGAGCAGGGAGGCACCGTGCCCCGCCCAGACGGGGAGGGGCCGAGCAGGGAGGCACCGGGCCCCGCCCAGACGGGGAGGGGCCGAGCAGGGAGGCCCCCGGGCCCCGCCCACACGGGGGAGGTGCCGAGCAGGGAGGCCCCCGGGCCCCGCCCACACGGGGGAGGTGCCGAGCAGGGAGGCGTCGGGCCCCGCCCACACGGGGAGGGGCCGAGCAGGGAGGCGCCGGGCCCCGCCCACACGGGGGAGGGGCCGAGCAGGGAGGCGCCGGGCCCCGCCCACACGGGGGAGGGGCCGAGCAGGCACCATGGGCGTGCCCTGGGCCAGTGCTCAGAGCCCTGCTGCTGCAGGAAGCCCCGGCCACTCCCCGCCCATCAACCTTTTACCCTGAGTGGCTGCTGACCTTTACTGAAGAACCTCTCGGTGACTTTTTTATCTTTCATTTATTTCTTCTCTATTGTTCTTTCTTCTTTATGTAAATACAGGATTTTGACCTGTGTCATTTTCCTTCTCCCAGAAGAACTTCCTGGTGCTGAAGCAGCGGGGCCGGGGCGGGCGCTTCCCGCGGCCTGTCCTGTGCTGGCGCCGGGCCGGCCCTGCCTGGGGTCGTGTCCCCTGCGTCCCCCGAGGGCGGGCTTGCCGGTGCCGCTGTGCTCGGCCCGCGCCTCTTTCCTGGCGAAATGCGCCCGATGTGAGGTCGCCGTCCTAGCCCCGTGCACTGTGTCCACGTCCACGTCGGAGTCCCTGTTGTGGGGATTGGCTCGCAGACAGATGCCACCTTCCGCAGGCGTGTTTTTAACACTTCCCCAGCCACGCGCCTTTTGGGGGTTTCTGTCTGTTCTGCAAGATGTGGAGAGCAGGTTGGGGGCGTTGAAGAGACAGGGCCAACGCGCTCCCTGTGCTGCGGGGGCCGGACGAGCCCGCCCCGCGCCTCGGGCCCAAATGAGAGCCTTTCTCGGAGGCGCAGCGTGTGTTTATCGTTTATTACTCTGGTGGCCGTAAAAATAGCTCTGCGTTCACCCAACATGGGCTGCAGGTGGAGGTGGCACCACGGGGCTTTGGGCCTGGCCCAGGGCTGCCCCTGGGGGCAGAGCCGCCATGTTGTCACGGCAGCCGGACGACGGGGACGGGGACCCGCAGGCCAGCTGGGCCGGGCCCTTGTCACAGGCGCCCTGGGAGCGCAGGTCTGATTTGTGAGCCCGCCCGGCACGCTTACAGATGCCTCCGTTCTGGCCTGGGCAGAGGAGTGTGCACATGTGTGTGTGCATATACATGCATGTAAGCGTGTGTACACATGTGTGTGCATGTGGGGGGGCGCACGTGCTTGTGTTGTGTGTGTGACGGTCGGTCTTCTAGAAATCTACACCCATAAGCTTTTAGTGCTTAGGGCCGTCCTGCCTTCCCCGCTCCTCAGTCTTGGGAGGAGAATGTCTCTGTGGTTCTGTTCTGTGGGCTCGTCCAGAACGGGCTGGGGTTACCCACCCGCTGCTCCAGGGACACATCACTGAGCACCTGTGGTTTGTCCTCAGACTCCTCACACTCAGTGGGGTAAGAGTGGAGGCGAGTCTCGGGCTATCAGGCTGCAGATTCAGTTGCGGTTTGCCAGTTGTTTTCCGTGCCTCTTCTAGAAGCACTGGCGCTCAGCAAGAGGTTCTGTGCTGTGACGTATGTATGTGGAGTTTGCGATGACAGTGACATCTGCACTGTGCCGGCCGCGTGGGCGTGTCCTCGCCGCAGAGTCTGCCCTGGGCTGTGTGGTGGGGCCACGGGCTGTGCAGGGGGCTGTGTGTCCATCGGGTGAGCCCTGGGTGCCCCTTCTGGGCACTCAGCTGGAGACTTTTACCATTTTCGCACTTTAATAAAATAAAATAATAAAATAATGGACGGGAACAAGCCAGCAGTCCAGCCGTCCTCCCTGGGGCTCCCGGTGTCCCCAGCTCAGGGACTGAGGCCCAGCCCCCGCCCGCCGGCACCATCCTTGCCAGTGGGTCACCAGGGAGCCCTCGGGTCAGGGGGCCAAGGGCAGATGGGGCTTGGTCCCCAGGGGTCGGGGGGTGGGGCCTGGTGACCATACCCATGACAGTCGTCCCTTCCACATTGGCATGTGTGGTTCAGTAGTGTTGCGCATGTTCACAACAGGGTGCAGTAGATTTCTAGAACTTTCTCCAGGGCCTCATGTCTGCACCAGGGCTGTGGGCTCCACGTGGGGTTTGGTTGGGCCCTGAACCCCCCCTGCCAGGGAGCCCCGTGGCCCAGGGCCCCCGGCGGGGGTCTCGCTCCTCAGTGCCATGTGTCCTCCCGGCTTCTGGAGGCTGAGGCTGGACAGCCCCTCGGGGCCCCCGGGCCTGCCCTTTCCAGGGAAGGCTTGTCTCTGGGGAGCCCTGCAGACTGGGTGTGCCCGTGCGCCCCCTGTACGCACCCGGTGCCCACAGCAGCTTCCTCATGGTAGCTGCTGCGTGTGGCTGTTGGGCACGGTCAGGATTCTAACTTCTCTTTTTTCTTCTCAATTTGCAGCCAGAAAACCTGCAGAAGAACTGGCTCCGGGAATTTTATCAGGTAAGAAATGGTCCTGACTGCACTCCCTTTCATTCATGCTCTGGCCAGGACTCGGGGGCGGGCAGGGGTCTCCGAGTTATGGGAGGGGGGAGGCCCCCAAGAGCTTGTGAGGACATCGGTGCAGGGGCCCCCGTGGGGCTTGGGCAGACAGTGGGGGTGACCGCACCACATGCCCGATGCCCCGTGGAGCCCTCATGAGCTGAACCTGCGTCCCGTGTCTGCTACAGACAGCATGTGTGTCCCCCACATTCCTGGCTGCAGCCTGAGCCCGGTGTGGATGCATCCGAGGGGTCACTAGGTTAGATGAGGCCTCGAGGGTGTGGCCCCTGGATGGGGTCTATGCCCTGGTCATAGAGGCACTGGGCCAGTGGGGACCAGGTCAGACCCCTAACCCCCAGGAGCCCCCGCTGCATTGTGGGGAAAGTGCCCCCGCTCCGGGAAGGAGATGACACCCCTCCCCCCAGGGCCGGGTGCTTGGAGCCCCTGGGAAGCTGCAGGGAAACCCCGGGCTCAGCAGGAGCAGCCCCTCTGCCTTGGCTGTGGGCCTGGCCGAGGTCCCTCAGATGTGGGCAGGCACCTCCCTGTTCAGAGACGGGCCTGGTCCTGGAGCCGCTGGGGCGCGGCCACCGCGCTTGGGGCTGTGTCCTGAGCACCCAGGAGCACGGCCCACGCCCTGTGGAATAACCCGCAGGAAACTGCATGAAGCAGCAAAGTATGAGTGAACCCCCCACCCCCGCCCCTGGCCTGCTGTCCACACCCCGATGTCTAACGTCTCTGAGGCTGGAGCTGGCGACTCTTAGCCCATCAGAGGCCCCCTTGGGGTAAACTGGGAAATCTTCTGTGTGAATTAATATGCATGATCCATTTTCATGGCTTCCGAGTATTTCATTACATGATAGGTCATCATTTAAATGAAATTAAAGTCATTTTTCTATCGATGGACCTTCGGTTGTTCAAATTTATAGTAATGCTGTAGATAAATTTTGAAACAGATATAATTTTGGCTCGCGTACAGATATAAAATGAGCAAGTATGGGAGATTTTTCACTGAGATGATACCACTTGTTATTTATTAACGAGACGACCAGTACAATGCTCGGTGTGGCTCAGAAAGACTCGCCCATCGGCGCTGCAGAAGAGAACTTGCTTCACGGATGCACGGCCCACCCGGTGACGGTGCCGCCTTGTCTGCGTCCCCGTCTGTCTGTGGAGCAGCTCACAGACCAGCAAGGGGAGAGGCAGCCCCGCCGTGAGCGAGCAGGACACGCAGCCCTCTCGTGCCCCTCGAAAAGCCTCGCGACTCTTCCTGAGTTTTTTTTTAAGATTTATTTTATTGTTTTTGAAAGACAGAAAGAGACAGAGAGAAGGGGACCAGAGCCGTCTCCATCGTTGAACTTCATCAGTTCTCAACATGGTTTTGTTCCACACAGGTGGGCAGGGGCTGCGCAGGGTGAGAACCAGGCTGGGGGCCTCCCGTGTGGGAAGCTCACCCCCTTGAGCCAGGGGCTGAACTGAGGTGCAAGAACCGAACTAGGGGCCTCCTGCATGGGAAGCTCACCCCAGTGCAGCATATGGGTCCACACGGGCCGGGGCCGGGACTCGATCCTCAGTTCCCAGGGCTGCAAAGCAAGTACTTAACCCACTGAGCCATCCCGGGTTCCCCTCTTCCTGAGTTTTTAAAAATACTGTGATGAGCAGATCTGCTTCAACTGTCGGGAAGGAACAGGTAGCATCTCCTGCCTTAAAGAAATTAAAGCCAGAAGCCACGAAGCAGCATTTTCACACATTGGACACGAGGCAGCAGTGACGCTGAGGGAGGGGAGGGCATCGGGGGCAGCCGGGAGCCGGCAGGGGGCATTTACTCGTTTATTGCTTACGTCCGTCAGGAGTTGCCATGTCTTGTCGAAGCTGGAAATAGGGCCCCGATGAGGAGAAAGGCCGACCAGGTGGGTCACAAACCTCAGAGCCGGCTTCTGGCTTCATGGATCAGGGCTGTTGTTTTCCTTTCCCCTCCAGTGATTTCTGCTCTTGGTTTTCCCCTTTCTTTTGATTACTTTGGGTTTAATTTGCTTTCCTCTATCTGATTTCTGAAGGTAGAAGACAAAAATGACCAATTTGGCATGGGCATCATCGCTGGAAATCCTGCAACATTAAACAGATAATAAGGGTGATGGCGTGACCTACTTTACGTCAACATGTTTGAAAGCTGATATGAAAGGAACATATTCTTAGAAAAACAAAGTAGCAGTGCTCAGTCAGGAAGAGATGAATGGGCTTAAGAGCCCTGTAGCCATTGAATGTAATGTCGCCAACACGCTCCTGCAGGATCAGAGGGTTGTACTGGTGGAATCTGTCCGCCTTTAAGCGAGAAACAGTAGCAATCCTACAGAACTTTCCCAGATGGAAGCCTAAGTGACCCGACCCTTTCTAATGTCCTGTGACACCACACGTGCACTGACGTCACAGGCAGAGACCACGTGGCCAAAGCAGGTCAACGCCCCATGGAGTGAGCGCACAATTTCATGAGGCTTCAGCAAAGCAAACACACAAACTTTATATCGTATATAAACAAACGTGTGATACACGCACGAGCCCATAAACACCAGCACAGCAAACGTTAGCACATCCACCTCCAAGGAGAGGCAGCCTGGCTTAACCTTCAGAAACGGATAAATGGAATTCAGATGTAAACACACTGAAAAAGAAACCACACGTCATCTCAGGAGTTGCAGAGAAAGCATTTGACCCAATTCATAGTGTTTGTGATAAACCTGCCCGGCCGACTGAGACCAGGGGCGTCTGCTGCCCGAGGGCGCGGGGGTGGGGGGCACGGGGAGGGGAGGTGGGGACCAGGAGACAGACAGGCCCCAAAGGTGGAAATAGCGCCCCTGGCGGAACACAAGTGCTCCTCTGGAAGTCGGCGTCCACACACTTTACTGTGACTAATGTCAGTGAACTTGCTAAGTTTGCAACATACAAGGTCGGTTTGAACACACCTTTTTTATATTAGCTATGAACGGCTGGAAACTTAGGAAATACCGTTTACAGTAGCAGTGACGTGCTTGGATGTGAATCTGGCGAAATGCGTTAATAGCCGTACACTGGAAACCGAAGCGCCCATGGAGAAGTAAGAGAAGCTGTGGAGAAGCTGAGGGGAGCCGGGAGGCTCAGGGGGCTGAGCACTCACTTGCAGCCCCGGGGTCTGAGGGTCGCGTCCCGGCCCCACGTGCTGAACTGGGGCGAGCTTCCCATGCAGGAGGCCCCGGTTCAGCTCCCGCCCCCCGCTGTCCCACATCCACCTGTGGAACGAAACTATGTCCAAAACTGATGACTCACAACTATGGAGGCGGCTCTGGCCCCTCCCCCTCTGTCTCTGTCAAAACAATAAAATAAATCTTAAAAAAGAAAGAAATTGAGGGGCCCTCGGTGCCCGGGCTCAGGCCAGCAGCCTGTCTTCCTCGGCTCTGCTGCTCCTGACTCCGCAGGTTTCTTTATAAAGATTTGTTCCGTCCCGTCTCCTTCCGTCACGGTCACGGTCACGTTCACGGCCTTGGCCAGGCAGTGGTGGCTGCCGTGTGTGGGGGCTTCTGTCCCACTCGGCCCCCCCAGCCCCCTGTAGGCCCCGGAGCAGCCCTGGGCGCGGCCACTCCGCGCTCCATTCCACAGAGGAGAGCGGCGTTCGGAACGGTGGTGAGAGGGGCCGGCCGCACAGCTAAGTGGTCGTCACAGGACGAGAGCCCCGGTGGCAAAGGCCGCGCTGGGGGCCGAGCAGGGGACGGAGCTGAGGGCCGCGACGTGCTGCCGGGTCTGGACGGCCGTGAGGGAGGCTGAGGGAAGGTGATGGGGCAGGTGGCCCCCGGGCTGCAGAGGAGCAGCCAGGCAGGTGGGCCCTCCAGTGACAGCGGCGGCCACCTGCTGTGGGGACCTGGTGGGGGCAGGTCTGACACTTGAGGAGAAAGACTTGGGCTGGGCCGGCAGTGGGGGTGGGACCGCAGACCCAAGATGGGGGGAGCCGCGGCCCCCTGGACCCCGAGGCTGGTCCTCTGCGTGTTGCCGGCCCCGGGGCTCTTGGAGGGCCGGCTGGTGACTCAGGACCCAGCGGGCAGGGATTTGGGTGGGTGTGGGTGGCCGTCCTGCGGACAGGGCTCTGGAGGCTGCTGCCTTGGGGTTCAGCGCGGCCCGTTGGGGGACTGGGGAGGGTGGGGCGCTGTCATGGAGAAGACACACTCGGGGGCTGGGAGGGGCAGCTGAGGGGCAGAGGCTGTCAGGGAATCACCGCGATGGAGGCAGGCTCAGCGGGTCTACCTGGACCCTCTGCCCAGTGCAGTCACGGCCCCCTGGGGGGGGTCTGCCCAGTGTGGTCACGGCCCCCTGGGGGGGGGAGTCTGTGCAGGGCAGTCACGGCCCCCTGGGGGGGGTCTGCCCAGTGCAGTCACAGCCCCCTGGGGGGGGTCTGCCCAGTGTGGTCACGGCCCCCTGGGGGGGGTCTGCCCAGTGCAGTCACAGCCCCCTGGGGGGGGAGTCTGCACGGGGCGGTCACGGCCCCCGGGGGGGCGTCTGCGCGGGGCGGTCACGGCCCCCGGGGGGGCGTCTGCGCGGGGTGGGGGCAGCTTTGGGAAGGAGGTTTCCAGAGGGGGTTCCGAGGCACCTTGCGCCGCGGCCCCTGCAGCCGCCTTTAAGCCCGGTGAGCGCGGGAGGTGGCGGGAGGTGGTGGGGGACCCCGCTCGCCCCTCAGGAGGGGTCGGTGCTTAGTTCAGGTTGAGCCCCGAGGCCCCAGACCAGGAGACTGACCCCCACCGCCGGGTACGAGGCGTGGCCGGGCCTGGGGAGCCGCCCCCCGCTCGGGGTGGACGCCCCGCACCCCGCATGCGCCCCGCGCCCCGCGCCCCGCGGTGGGCAGCCGGCTCAGGGCTCCTGGCAGCCGGTGAGCGGCGTCCTCCCTCCGCCTGTCCCCGCCCCGCACCCCGGGCACCGGCCTGGCGTCGGGGCGCGATTCCTTTTTAGGTCACTCAGCGGCCTCCGCAGAGGCCCGACCGGCGGCTGCTCTATTTTTAGCGCCGACTCGGGCCCCGCAGAGCCGAGGGGCGGGGAGGGGGCGCCGAGGGGCGGGGAGGGGGCGCCGCCGGCCGCCTGCGCGGCTTCAGGGGCGTCGGGCGGTGGATTCCCTGCGCTTTCCTGACAACGTGTCGTTCAGCTGTTGCCACCGTTTCCTCCAGCCCTCCCCTGAGGCACCCACGCGCCGTGTCCTGCCCGGTCCTTCCCCTGTGGGCTCCTGGGCGCCGGCTGGCCCCGGTGAGGGCGCACCTGTCACCTGTGGCCTGAACTGCTGGGCGGTGCTGAGCTCTTGCTTGACCATGTGTTTCCCAGGCGCCAAGCCTGCGCCCTGAGCCCCCAGCCCCGCGTTCTCCAGGTGCCGGTGCTGCCGGCCCTGCGGGGGTCTTCGTTTAGGGTCCCCCGGGCCCAGAAAGCCACCAGCTCGGCCCTCAGCTGGCTGTGTGCTGGGCCGGGCCCGGCGGGCTCCACAGCCTGCCCCCTGGCACGGCGCTGTCCTCGGGCTTCCTGTGCCCGGCTCGTGCACAGTAAGTGCCCAAGGCAGGCTCGGCAGGAAGTGGACGCTCAGAGCGCCCCGGGCACTGGGGTCCCCGCCAGGAAGTGACAGCAAGATCCAAGCTGTGTGCCCCCTGGAGAGCCTTGGGGTGACCTGGGCTGGCTCAGTGGAGCTGACGGGGTGTCAGGAACCGGAAGCAGGTGCTAAACACGGTTGTGTTAAAACTGGAGGCGACAGACCCCCCACAGTCCTCACTTGCTAGGGGTTTTAGTCTGTTTTGCTGTTGGGGTCCTGGTCATTTACATCTGTTGTACCCCCGGGGCACTAACACATCGGGAGTGGGTTTTGCCCCAGGGGCTGGTTGTTGGACCCTTCCCAGCACACGTCCCGTAGACCAGGTGGGCCGGGTGTGGTCTCAGTGGTGTCACCATTCAGGACACATCTGTCTCAGGGCTGTGGTTCCAGGGATGTTTCGGATGCTCTCGTGGAACTCCGTGGCTGAGCAAGGACGTTGCACACGGTGGCCCCTGTCACTGGGGTGTGGCCTGGGGACAGTGCTGGTGGAGGGCGTGTCCCAGGTGGGCAGCGGGAGCCCCCAGGGTCAGTGGTGGAGCCACCGGGTGGCAGGGCATTTCCTGTGACGTGCCCGCGGCTTCGTTCTCTGCAGGGGATGGCATTGCTGTCAGCAGAAATCCCCCACAGCCCAGCACCAAAGTGCCGTGTCCCCTGGAGCGGGTCAGACCCTCAGGAGGGAGGCTGGCTTGTGTCCCGTCTGCCTCCGTGGGACGGGCACAGGGACCCGAGCACAGCGACTTAGCCCTGCCCTCCCCACGGCCGAGACCAGGGCTTCCAGCAGGCCTCTGGCCGGCCCGGACTCTGGTTTCACCCCCACCGAGTTGACAATGAGCATTTTTATTATGAGTCTCAAAGACGGGGGACAGGACTGAGCCCCGCCAGGCCTGTCCCCTGTCCCTTCTCCCACTTTTCTTGTTGCGTCCTTTCCACTTCCCGGCTGCGTTTTCGGGCTTCGGTGCCCCTAGGAATTCCCGTCGCCGGGCCTCCCGGTGACACTGTAACGTATTCCTCGCTGCGGAGGGCCTTGCCTCGTCTTCCATTTCGCCCCGAGGTTGATCAGCAGGGAGCACCTCCCGCCCTCGCTCCGGCTTGGGTTCCTCATCCTCCGGTGTCGTCTGCGTGTTCGTAGCCGCGTGGCTGTTGTGGGGGCCTCTCCCGGGGCGTGCACGCCCCCCACTCTGTGCACCGGCCCGTCCCTCTTCACGGCCGCGCGTGTCCGGCACCCGGTGTGACGGCGCCCCCTTCTGTTCGTTCAGCAGACTCTGTCCCGAGCCGTCTTGCAGGTCCCTGCGCCCCTGCCCCCCATCTTTTCTCCTCTGTCCCCAAGCACCATGGCTGTGTCCCTGTCCTGGCCTTTTCCTTCTCCGCGAGCAGGGGCCGCGCACCGGGCCGGGTTAGGCCGCGTCCGCCAGGCCCGGCTGTCTTCTCGCCGTCCAGGGCTGGGGGCCCCTGCGGCCGGGTGTGGGGGGCACGGCCGGCGCCGCGTGGGGGTCAGGGCGCGCGTGCAGGTGCCGGGGTTGCTGAGACCCAGCAGGGAGAGGGGCGTGGCCCCGTCACCAGCCCCGCCCACCCCGGGGAGCCGGCCCCCGGGTCCTAGCGCGCCCCCCGCGCCGACCGCGTGCTGTGCTTCCTCGCAGGTGGTGCACGCGCACCGGCCGCACTTCATGGCCCTGCACTGCCAGGAGTTCGGCGGGAAGAACTACGAGGCCTCCATGTCGCACGTGGACAAGTTCGTCAAGTAAGTCGGGCGGGTCCCCCGCGTCCCGCGTGGGGCGGGCGTGCCCCCGGGGGACACGTGGGCACAGCCTCACCGCCGCGGCCAGGGGAGCCCGGCGTCCGGGGCAGGAGCGTGGCAAGAGAGTCACCCCGCACCTCCTGGGGGCGGGGCGGGCGCAGGGTGACGTCACCTCCCGGGGG
>PVKE010014759.1:0-34474 GCA_004027555.1 Craseonycteris thonglongyai | reverse complement strand
ATTGTACAGTTCATTAAATCCAGGCACTTTTCTTCGTGTAGGTGGAGTGCTTTCCTCTCTTAAACAGATCACTTGTGAAGCCCAAGCTCACTGTCTTCAGTACTGGCATTTGGCTTTGCTGCTCACCCAGAAACAGCCTGAGAAGTGTCCAGTGGCCTCTGGCACTGTCTCTGTAGGTGAGGCTAAAATACGGTGCACACATATGGGAGGGAGGGAGGGACGAGGAAGTGTAGCCACCATTCTTCAATGTGTATACATTCTTCCTGTTCCTTTTAGCAGTAAACCACGGTCCCGGTTTGTTACAATGGCCAGGTCCCATGAGAAATTTCTGCTGTGTGTCTCAATACAGGACTTTTGAAACAGGTCTCATTGGCATGGGAGTAGGGAGTGTAGTGGATGTGAAATATGTTTTATTTGAGTGCTCTAAGAGAACTCTTTCCCAGGATCCAGTTTGGAACATGAATTGGGGGGAGGGCATAGGGTAGGGTGGGGAACCTAGGGCAAACTGCTTTGGCATAGGTCAGCAATATGCTGAAGTCTTCACTACATAGGAAAGGGACAATGTTTTAACCATCAGAACTGACCTGCATGGAAGGCACAGTGAGCTATAAACATGTGATACTGGAGGTGAACTTGCTGAGGCTGGGTGAACACCAGTCTACAAGAGCTCGTGATTTGAGTTAGATATGTAACACTCTCAGTGACATTAAGGTGCCACACTTTCCCTATCAGAAGTCTCCAAAAATCTAAAACAGACCAGTGCAGGTTGTGTGAGTGTCTTTTCGGTTTTGGAGAAATGCTTGGGTCCTGGTATAGCCTCAGGCCATCTTTTTGTTGTTCTTTGGAGGAACAGGGAGTCACTGGGGGGTGGGGGGTGGGGAGAGTAAATTCTATGACACCTTTCTACTCTCAAGTTGAGATCAGTTTTAATGGTTAAAATGTTTACTCTGCTTCTCTTGTCCCCTGCCTTTTTATTTATCCACCTTTTTTTCTGTACAATGAAGACAAATCAACTCTGATTTGACACCCCGAGTTCCCCAAATATATAAATATGCCACTGTGTATTAATGTTTCTTTTAGTGTTTTATAGAAGTTACCTAACAAATGCTGTCGGTAATGAGAAGCCCAATATAATTTAGCTGTAATATACTTGCCACCTTCTAATGATGTGAAATACAGTGGCCAGTTATACAAGGGAGCGGTATAAACCTGGGATTACTACATCTCTTGTAACATTGTTTTTCAGTGAGGTACTATGCTTCAATGAACAGCTACCACTTATGAAATTTATAAGGCAGTTAGATTCTGCATTTCTAGTTAACATGAATCTTGTAAGTCTAAAGCATGATTGATTTTTGAGTATTAGGTGGCTGCAGAAATTTGGGGGTAAACTCCATT
Organism: Craseonycteris thonglongyai; assembly: GCA_004027555.1. Lineage (NCBI taxonomy): Eukaryota > Metazoa > Chordata > Mammalia > Chiroptera > Craseonycteridae > Craseonycteris > Craseonycteris thonglongyai. The sequence goes on along the minus strand of PVKE010014759.1, from coordinate 33,076 downwards.
GGATTTCCAAGCTCTAACTTCTGCATTATCTTTCTGGCTCCTTACAACAACCACTGAACCAACAACCAAGGGCATTCTCATCTCATCCTGCTTTGTAGCTTTCCCCATGAAGGCTTGTCTGGCACTGGAAGATGGCCACTTTGTCAATGCTGTCACTCCTGCTGAGATAAATGTTTTTTTAAATATAGTCTCTGACAGGTCACTGGAGGACAGCGTACAGTATTCCTGGCCATCCGCTTCTTTTTTGTGTTCTACCCAGAGAAACTCCCCATGTGGCATCTGTGGAAAATTAAAGAGACGAGGCTCTCCTTCGTTGAGCAAATGTGTTCACAGTTCATGATGTATTTTATGATGCCCAGTTTGGGAGCAGTTACTTTTAATAGTATCCACTGTACTGTGTCATTTCCTGATGCTGGCTTTCAACCTTTTGTTTCATTGGAAATAATTAGTGAAAAAGGGTTTATGCCTGTTTGTGAAGTTCATAGCACATGAACCAGAGGTCATGTTATTAAATCACCCCATGGCCAGGGTTGCCTGGTACTTTGTGTTAGTTGATTTTAAAAAATAATAAAAATAATTGTAAGCAAACCTTTATGAACTGAGGCTAAAGATTATTTTCAGAGTCTAAGGTCTCTTCTGTATGCCTACATTGATATAGTCAGCAGCGAGGAGGATCAAGAATCATTTTCTTGAACTTGGTTTTGCATATGGGGGCCTTGAGAGGTTAAACGATGTGACCAAGGTGACATGTAGTGCTAGCAGTGGGTCACAGGCCTGCAGTGATGTTCTTTCTACAATTCTGGACTAATTCCTCAGTCCCTGATATGCTACTACAGGACCTACCATGGAGTCTTTGGGGAATGGGATAATATGACTAACCATTAACGCTCCATTCCTTGAGTTCAATCATGAAAACCTCACTTGATTGGTTTACCTAAAATGAATGGAAGGATCTTAAAAATTAGCATTCATTCATCCATTCAACAAATCCTTACTGAGCCCCTACTATGTGCCAATGTCTGTGCTAAGCCCTGGGAACCTAGTGGTGAAGGGAAAAAAAAAAAAAAAGAAAGGTTACAGTTCCTGCCTCCTGCCTCATTTCACTTGCAGCAGTTGGGCAAGATGGATATTCAATTGGCTAAAAAAACAAACCTATAATCATCGGTAAAGTGCACATTTGTTTGTAAGAGGCTTCTTACTTCTTTATCTTCAGCTGTGGATTTCTGAAAGTGGTTGCCCTCTCCAGAGTCTCTTTCCTCACGGAGTGCACCAAAGTCTTATCTGTATGAACCAGGTAAGGGAAAAGACTCACTTGCTCATTGTTCTGCAGAAAGTAATCCGTTTATGTTTAATTGACTTCACAGGAAATTTTACATGGAAGAAGGGAGGGAGGCCTGAAATGCAACCAGGCCATTGGCTAGAAGGGGCAGGGCTCCTAATGGCCCAGAGAATGGTGTTTTCACCTCCTTGTCTGACTTTTCTAGGGAGCATCTGAACTAACACTGGTGCACTATCTGTGATTTAGGTAGGATTTGGTTGGATGACATATAGACAAGTAGGTTAAGAATACATTTATAAGTTCAAGGTTTATTTCTCTCTTACATAAAGAGAAACTGGAAGAAAGAAAACCGTGACTGGTATGGTTGCTTTGTGATCTGATCATTGGGAATGGACTTCTGCCTTTAGGCCCCTCAATTTTTAGTGCACAATTTCTATTGTGGAGGCTGCCTCATGGACTGAGGTGGCTGCTGGAGCACCGGACCTCACGACCACAATTCAGACAGCAAGCAGAGGTAAGGGCAAGGGGTAAAGGGGCTATACCTCCAAGCTGAGCCAGACTCCCTTAATACTGCTCTCCTGGATGCCCCTTCCAGTTGCTTCCACATGCACATCACTGACTTCCTTTTGTAGCAGGGGAGGCTGGGGAATGGGGCCTTTACCTGGAGACATTGCTGCCCCTCCTCCAAACTGAGGAGCTTGGCACTGAGGAGACAAGGGAGAACAGAGAGGTGGATCAGACTTCTTAAACTTTGGCATGCAACCCTCACGGAGAGTTGTCGAAACTCACTCTGCTGCGCCCCACCCCAGAAATCTGGGGCGGCAAATGAGAGTTTGCATTTTTAACAAGCTCCCAGGTGACATGAACGGCATCAGTCTTTGAATCATATTTTGAGCAGCACTGACAACCCGACTTTTCATCTGGGGTTGATAAGCTCTATTTTGGCCATTTTTATGTGGTAATAATTTTTACAGACACCGATATATCTGTGGCACATTGTAATCCATTGGGCCATATAATGGTATGCTTTGATCCTAAACGCTTTCTCCTACCTAGGGATGCACAGAAAGTGATAAAAAGAAGGCTAGATGTAAACCTGACTTGCGGCAGTCAACTTGAACTTGGCTTGAAAATGTCTCTTGAAAAGGTTGAAAGTTTTTCATTTAGATAAGTGAAAGGCAGAGTGGGATAAATTCTTCCAATTAGATTGCATTCACTGTGTGTTTTTAGAATGGCTACTGTGTGCCCCTTAGGTCCCTGCCTCTAAGTGGTTTTTCCTCCCCATCCAAAGCTTTGCATTTTTGTGGGTAACTGCATTGTCTTTAGTCACAGCCCTTAAGAACAGTTTGGAAATAAATCACACAGAGGCTTTGCCTTTGAGGCATGCTTAAAGCCCATTTTATTCAATTTGCAGAGGCATGGTGGGGAAATTTAGATGCATGGCTTTTGTGACAGCAGAGAGGTTGCTAAAAAAGATGAATGATGAAACAAAGACCAGAGCTACCCACAAAGGTTAAGTGGGGAAATAAAAGTTGTTGTAGTCGTTGCTAATTATGGAATGAACAGGAGAGCTGCGTGGCAGGACCATCATACACACTCCCAAAAGGTCAAGATGTAAGCTGGGGAATGAGAAATCCCTGTCATCTTAACTGAGAACATGTGCTTAGCTGTCCAGTTACCTCGGGTCCTGGGGGCTCAAAATGTCATAAAATTTCACAGAGTACAAATATGTATTCCTTTAAAAAGCAAAGATCTGTCAGGAGCTGTCTTCTGCCCAAGTTAATGTGGTCACTACATTTGATCATTTCACTGCCTAAGGAGGTCTGTTTATTCACAGCAACCATCAGAGAGCAAACCACTCAAAACCAACTGTCCTCTCCCCTACTTGTCACAGACATATGTAATCTCAGGAACTTGGATTTCTCTAAAGCAGCATGTGTGATTGTCATAGGGTAAGAACAAAGGCCTACAAAAAGGGCCTTCTGGGAAAATTAGACTTTGCACCCTATCACACAGGATTGCTTAAATGACCAGAAAAACAACTGGTAAGCAATTGATGGACAAATTATAAATGACTCCTATTCATTAAAGTGCTTCTCCCAAATAATTCCAAAGCAAATTCTTTCTATCTCAAAAATATTTCAAAGTGACAAAACCATACTTCTGTAAAATGTGTTTTAGGATATATTAATAGCTCTCTTTCCCATGTGGAGTCAGTCTGGATGAGTCAAGAAATCCCAAACTAAACAAATGTTTAGTTGGATTGCTAATAACTAATTTGCTGGCATTTTGTACTAATGATTTTAATAAGGATACTTTTTAGAAACCTACAACCTGAAGATTTGCAGTTAGAATATTGATAATACATTGCTGAAATATTTATTAGAACTTATGTGGTCTCAAGGGAAGCAGGAAAAGGTTATTTTACAGGTAGTTCTGAGTAGATAGATGTGTATCCAGTAAGTTGATAGATGATTTTGAAAGGCAGCTCAACTTTTGAAAATTACATCTGAGAAAAGTAAGATGGAGGTATCTATGACATAAAAAAAAAAATACCCCACACTATACAGAAAGATAGGAAAACTATTTTATTGTTTAATATACATGCCATGGGTTAGTCAGTTTTGGTTTGAGCTCTTTGCACATAAAGGATATAAGTCTAAAAGATATTTTAAAATTTTAAAGTGAAATATTTATCAAGTTGTTAAACATTTGTCAGTTCTGCTATATTTCCAATGGGTCGAATGTTAAAATAGCTGATTTGTACATTTTTAGGTTTTAGGAATAGAAGAGCACTTTTTTTTCTGCATGAGAATTGGTCCCAGGTTTTTGGTTCATCTGAATCCTAGCGGTCCCCAACCCTAAACAGAGTAAGAGACTGTCTATATCTTTTGTTATTACTTCTCTGTTCTTGATGTGATGGGTGAAGTAGATAAACCAGGTCAGTATGAGGGAGAGCACTTCTGAAAGTTTGCTGATCCGTCTTTCTATACTGATTTGTGCTTACGAGTCATTAAAAATTGCTTCTATTCCAAAGTATTAGGCTAAACTTGGAAAGAGTGAAGTAAGCCTTTGGGTCCTAAAGAACAACTCTGGGGAGTCAGAGGTTTTATTCTCTGTGGTGGGAGGGGAGCCTAGAGGCGTCCCTATTTTGAGGAGAGGTGGAAAGTATCCAGATGTGGCTGACTCTTCATGGTCTTCCTTGAATGTTTGACTAGTGGCTTTGGATCTTTTCTATAGTCACTGCTGTAAAAGTGGCTACCCACATGGGACACTTGTAGCTTTTCAGACGTGCGAGGCTGAGTAGTCATGTCCTTGATGGTAATTTGCTCCTGAAATGATGGCATCCCAGAGCAAAGACAGTCCTGCCAGGTTTTGGTTGTGGTCTTGGGAGGTACTCTAAGATTTGCAAAGAATACTTTGTAGTTATGGAAGACATTTGTAATACTATTGCTATTGATGAAATGTGCTGACACACAGCCAGTGGAGGAAGGAGATGCTTCTCTGAGAGCCTCTGCCATCTTTCTGTAAAGTGCCTTCCAGTTGAGATGACGAGAAGTCAGTTATAGTTGTGTCATGCTGTGTTATAGCGATAAGGCCTCATTTCTGTGGCCATGAAAAGGAATTTTGCAGATTATTAGCAAAGGGACCCCATTACCTGGTTTACAATGGCTTGATGACTGGCTATCCATCTAGAGCTGTTTGGTTATGTCTATAAATAATACTATGTAGTGAATGCATCTAGGAATCATTAAACTGATTTTGTGAGTGTGAAATGACCAAATCCACCCGTTTTCTCTTCATATTTTTCACACTCTAGTTTCCCCATCCCTTTAAGTATTTTTTCATCTGATGGTCCTTGGAAAGGTGGAATTGTTCTTATGACCTAACCTTTTTTGTTCTTTCGTATATTAAAGATATAGAAACATTGGATTTGGTGAATACATTTTTAACCTTTAATACTCTATGATTCAAGTATTAACAAACACTTATTGGAAGCTTAATTCTATGACAAGGGTGGTGATGAAGATTTTTAAAGACTTCTTTAATCTTCATAATAACCTACTACTCTATTACTTTCTTTCCTTTAGCAATGAATGGGGAACCTGAAATGTAAAAGTGTCAAGTAACTTGTCAAAGACTGAAAAGCTATTAAGAGGTGGAGCCAGGGTTTGACTCCTCATCAGCTGACAGTTTAGTGTAATTACCCCACTGATCTTCCTCCCCCAGAAGCCTGGGTGTGGATTAGCCATTGGCTGCTAATGTTTCCAGGCCACTAGGACAATATTAACTAAATTAGATGCCATCTTCAGTGCAGAGGGTCCCGCAAGACTGACCTTGTAGGTTTCTTTTTCTCCTGTTCCTTGTGACACCCTAGTTGAATGGTGAGGAGCAGTTAAAATGTCACATTCAAAATATTTAATCACTAGATTGATCCAAACACTGACTTAACACTGTGGCCACAGTTCTGAGTCAGGGTCTTGGAGACTTCTGCTTTGCTGAACATTGAGGCTTTGATTATTGGATGGTGGAGAGGTACTCGGAGCTTTTTGCCAACTGTTACGGAAGCATTTCAGTGTTTTAATAGGTATGGAAGTGCCAGTGTGAACTGGTTGAATAGAAATCTTGGGGGAACAACTGGCCAACCCCAGAGCAGCATCTTTTTCTAGAGGTGTTTTCTACCGACCTACCAAGGTTGCTGGGACTTTCTTAATTCAAAAACTCAGTGATGATGGATTTAGACTCTTATCAGGTATACGCTTTGCTTTATTTCGGTAACACAAGAGGGCAGTAGCTACCTTGAAAATGTAAAACAGGTCTCCGGCATAGGGTACCAGTTTCCATCAGGTGAAATGAGACAGCTTTTGCAAAAATTCCCCTCTGTTCTTTAGGATGCATCTCAATGTGGAGATGATTCCAGAAGACATTTGTTGGAAGGCCCAGCATGCCCTTCTACCATTTGTAATGTGTTTGAGCCTGAAGTAAAGAGGCTTTGCTAGTCTTTGGGGCAACTGTCCAGATGCACATTCAGCAAACATTGATTAAATGCTCATATGCAAGCACCTGGCACCATCCTAGCAGACAACCTGCGTTTAACCCGGGCTGATTTAACCAGTCCTTTGCCATTTACTGTTGCTGGGTCATTTCATATAGGCGAAAACCTCTGGGTGTGCCTGGGAATTCGTGAAGATTAAGTACTTACATACATGAATGCAGAAGTGCTGCATGTATTCACATTGTGTCTATGCAAAAATTGAACTCTTTCACATAGGAGAGGTAGCTGCTGACATTAACTGTATTTTAACACATGTAGCCACTGTCCTAGCTGAGTGCATGGGAGCGGACTTTTTCAGCACAATTGATCCAGGTAAAGACTCTCAGTCAGATAGATACATGAGGAGAAACTCCATTTGGGAACCCAGAGGCTCCTGGCTTCACACCTAACTTGTGTGATCTCGAAAAAGGCTGTGAGGTCTTGGACTGGTTGCTTAGCCCCAATTTGCTCTTGTTTAAAATAGAAGAGGTAGACACATGACTATAAGGTCCCTTCAAGTTTTGACTTTCTACAGTGAGAACACTGTATGAGTCTTGCTAGAGGATGCAAGAAAGAGAGTGTGCAATGTTAGATAGGTTTTGTTTTGAGACACTTGATGGGATGTTGCTTATTCCTCACCAGTGGCTTCTGCTGAAGGAAAAAGTGGCAGGTGACCTGTAAGTGTAATATAGAGGGAAAACTGGGCTCAGGGCTCACTTAAAGAAAAAAGAACTACCCACAGAAAAAAAATGGGGTTTAGTTGTATATTCTGAACTTAACTGAGATATTTGAAAAGTAGTGACAGGAAACTTCATTTAGCCATACTAATGGAATCCCTGAAAGAAGGTAATCAGAGAGACCAGGAAGAGAGACAGAGAGAGAGAGAGAGAGAGAGAGAGAGAGAGAGAGAGAGAGAGAGAGAGTTTTTGTACTCTGCCAGTCCCAGGGTTCAACTCCAGGTTCTATAATTTATTAGATGGTTAAGTGTGGCTAAGTGAGGGATCTCCTAGTCTCCTTTTTCCTATCTAATGTCTGTAAATGTTAATAGCCCTCTACCCCTTTTGCCTGTTCTCGAATCTTTAGTTCTAAGGAAAAACAGTGTTTCATGGTTTATTCAGTATAAGTAATTCTCCCTGAAGGCACACGGATAGAAATGTCACCAACAAGTATAGTAAAAATCATGGACACTAACTTTAGCCTGAAGGAACCGTGCCATTTCCAGAATGTTCTTCAGCCAAAGATTGAACAGGCAGACAAAGGAAACCAGAAAAGATAGATGGGTAAAGGGTCTGAAAATGCATCTTGAGTGTGAGTCCTGTCATGTGTTTCACAAAATGGACCTTTCTGGCATTCGTTTGCATGGCAGAATTCTTTTTGGCTGGAGAAGTGCAGAGAACAGGTGTGTGCACCATGCCTAGGGGAAAGCAGGGTAGGGGAGAAAATGCCATCTCAGAGGTGGGTTCCTGGGCACCTCCCTGAACTTGCATGGGAGCCCTGTGGGAGAGGGGCTGCAGGACTGTGGGCAGCAGCCCTGGCAATGGTGACAGTTGGGGAAAGCTTTCTCTGGGGGGGGGTATGCTAACCATCAAAGTGGGGGGGCAAAGCAGGCAGGAGGACATGAGGAACACACATATGCAAATGTGTGACAGCCCTTGTGGACGTGCAGAAACATCCAGGTGAAACTCTTCATAAGGCCGGAAATCCTATATTAAGAGCATGGAGAAAAAAACCCTAAAAAATGTGGATGATTACTGTAAATGTCATCCAGTGTATGGGAAACTTAGAAATATGTAGGAAGCATACAAATAGAGCCCATGTTCCATAGTAAGAATGAGGGAAATTAGGGTTTCTTATATGGAAAAGAAATAGAGGATGACTGAGTGAAATTTTGCAGAAATTTGTCTCTTCCAAAAATCTGGCGTTAAGGTTTCATTGAGTCTGAATATGCTGCTTGTGACACCAATAGAATGCTTTAACATTCCGTGTTCTTATGATTTGATCATTTTTTTTAAAAACATTTTTTTTAATATATATTTATTTATTTATTTTTATTTTTGACAGAGAGAGAGAGACAGAGACAGAGACAGAGACAGAGAGAGAACTGAACTGGGCAAGCTCCCAGCTCAGCATATGGTTCCGCATGGGCCAGGGCCGAGACTCGATCCCCGGTCCCCGGGGCTGCAAAGTGAGCGCTCAACCCACTGAGCCATCCCGGCTTCCCCTGATTTGATCATTATGTTTTGTTTGTTTGTTTGTTTTTTACTTTCTTCAGCCTGCCTCATATTAAAGAGCTTCAACTTCATAATTTTGTTAAAGGAATTTTGGCAAGCAAAAGTAATAGACTATCCACAATTTACAGTAGCTTGCTTAAAAAAAATCAATATTGCCTTTGCATTACGTTCTCAGATGTAATTTACACTGCACATAGGATTTCCCCGCAAGTCAACCTAGCCCGGAGGAAACAGGAGAAAGGCAGAGAATGAATTAGGTAATGGGGACAGCAGTGCACAGAGGGTGTGAGGGTGGCTGGGACGTGGAACAAGGCCAAGTCAGAAGAGGGGACAGCAGGTGGTGTGCCCAGAGAAGCAAGAAAGAGGACATCATGAGGATTTCTAGGAATACAGGAGAATGTGCTCAGAGACCCTCGTTCCTCCAACAGTGGGGAAACAGAAAATGTGCAGAATTGTATGTGATGGGCTTGGGTCTGTGCTGTGCCCTCCAGCAGGCCAGTGAGAGACAGAATTCATGACTGAGGATGCAGGGGGTTCATTCAGATGAATGGAAATCAGGCACAGTACAGTAGTTGGAGAAGACAATTCTAGAGAGAGGCATGGGAAGCTGCTTCCCTGCCTTGGAAATGGACAGTCATGTCTTCACTACTACACACCCAAGGAACGACCGAGGATTCCAGAAGTGTCTGCCTACCTTCTGCCCTGATGGGTACTTTCTGATGGGTAGATTGGATGCCCCTGTGGGGCCACCTCAGATCCCTTGGCCTCACTTCTTACTTCAAACACTGCTGCAATGCCAATCAATCCACACTGACTTTAACAAGTTTCCTAAATGTGGCATCTACCTGACAGTACCTTTCCTTAGGCCTGGCTTGTAGACTTCTCACTTGCTGCTTTGGGCATTTGTGACACCGTAGCATGGTGCACTCAAAGAACTGCTCAGTGCCCACAAATGCTCAACTCTGAAATGGGGGTGGGGGTATGTGTGTCCATGGCCTGTGGAGGAAGCCCAGGGCCTGGAGGGGATAAATTCTTCCCCCTTCCTGACCCTAGACAGGTGATTCACAGACACGTTTCCTAAGTGGCCCAAGTAGACAGTGCAAATGCTTCTTTGTATTGGCTTTCCTTCTTGTCCTTTCTTTCTTCCTGTCCCCAGTCCTGGAGTCACCCCCAAATGAAGTACTCTCACATAAGCCTTTATCATGGTCTCTACTCCAGCTAACCCAGGCTAGGAAAAGAAGCAACTAAGACCAAAAAAAAAAAACATGGGGCTCACTTCCCTGGGAGAACTTTCTGCACAGAACATACCACTGTAGGGAGCCGGGTGGGAGGGAGCCTCAGAACAAACAATGAGGACACTTTCCCATCACTTGTGAATACCTGGGGCAGCTATCTCCCTGGGTAAGAATATTCCTTTTCCAGGAGCAGTTCCTCTGCCCTAGAGAGATGGCTGACTTCATAAGACGCAGATCTCACAATTTAAAATTCTACACACTTCGGCAGACCAAAGACTCCCAGTTTCTCCAGTGTTTAGTTTTAAGACATGGTTTATAGATCTGCTCAGTGACTAAGTCTCCTTTCCTTGAAGGCAGAGCTCATCATCAATGTTCCCCTGAAACCTGGAAACCTGTCTCTTGAGGGCTGGCCATCCCACCAGAGGTGACCCGACAGAAGCAAATACAGGGCAGTTCTTGCCCCCTGTTGCACAGATTCAGTTTTTGGTCCCATGACTGTGACCCAGATTGTAGAATACAGGTCTTTGATTTCAGGAAACTCAATTACAGTGTCGGAAGCACTTATTACTTGCTTTAAAAATCAACATTGTTAGCCAAGAATAATTATTGCTGCAAGGAAAGTGAAAACATTTGGAAAAGAGCACACCTTTAAAGCCACCTTCAAGTTCAGCCTTTCTCCTAGCAGAGAGGGGAATGTGTGAGTTCTCTGTTCTCCCCTCTATTAAAAAGGAAGTGCAAGCAATCTGCTGCTAAATCCCATTTATATTCTTTACCTTCAATGTGAATAGTAACTAGACATAGTGACAAAAACACAACATGTGGAGGTTCATACCACTTTGGTATTTGTTATTTTAAGCTCATTTAAAGGATACAAATGATTTTTGGAGTTTGAGTGAGTTACGAGTATGGTTTGTGGGTAAAGTGTGTGCAGTGTGTGGGGAGGGTGGGGGTGGTAGGTAGCATAATGAGGCTTCATCGTTTCCATAACTACCCCACAAAACTCCCTTAACAACTTGAACCATGTATGGGCAAAAGAAAAAAAAAAGTGGGGGGTGGGGGCCGCTGGAAAATCATACGAATGAAATCAGAGGGGGTTACAAATTTCCAAACTGGAAAACACTATTTCCTTAAATATCGCTACCATCTGGGCACAGTCTCTTAAGATTCTATACTCCAGATGCATTTTTGTCAAATAAAGCAGAGTTATCTTTAGTAATGCAAGATTAAAGGAGCAATGACTGACTGTAGCAGTTGTAAGGACACCTGGGAGTTGGCTATACAGGGATGCTTGGTTTAGCTGGAACTGTTGGGATGTCTTTGCCACATATAATATTTATGTGGCTGATAAGAACAAACCATTGATTTGGGGCCTCAGTTTCTATATCTATCAATGATCAGGTTTGGAGTGAAAAGTCTTCCAGGTCTTTTACTTTTCCTGTTTGTTACCTTGTCATGAGTTCCTGATGTTCTGTAAGGTCAGTTGATTGGACAGACACTTTCAGCAGGATAACATGTGTGGCTCCGCTGATCCACTCACCAGTGAAATGGGTGGAAATAACAAATCAAAAAGACAGCTATTTAGAGCTTCTGGAAGTGGCCCTGAGGGCAAACAAGTGAAAAACACATTAGTCAAGAAAAATCAATGAAACTTTGGTGAGAGAGGACACTGTGTGGTATTTGAACCAAGACCACTCCTTTCCTCACTCAGCAAAGTGGAGACTGCAGTCCAGACCTCTGCTGCCATGTACACAGGGCCCCCTCCCCCTGCTTCCAGTTGGGGGGCTGTCTTCCCAGGAAGAGCAGGACTTCAGTAGTTCTCACCTTGCCACCAACTACCTGAGGCCAAGGATAAGTCCCAGGGGAGAGTGGTTGGAAGGTGAGGACTCCCATCTTCAGCCCAGCCCCCACGGTTGGGGCAATGTTCTATGTTGGACATGGTGTGCTGTGAATACTGGGTCTTGTTGCCTGTGCTGTGGCTCATGAGGTGATGGGAGGAGAGGCAAGCAGAGAGGACTTCAGATAGCATCCCACTGTCAACCCTGAACCAGGAGCTCAGCAAATATAGCAGGGTGTCACTCAGAGCAAAGTTTGTCAGACTCCTTACCTTCAGCTCCAGAGACCTGGCTCAGAGATGTTCCCTGTGGGGAGAAACAGGCCCTAAAAGAGACGGCTCCCAATCTCTTCCCAAAGGAATGGACTTCACTTGCAATGGAGTGTGAAGTTCAAACCAGTGAAAGTTGTGGTAAAAGGCCCTTGGGTGGAGATTTGTGGATTTAATGAAGACACAGCCTAGAAGGTGGACCTGCTAGTTTGTAGGAAAGAACTGGGGACTAAGTCAGCTGTGAGTAGCCCTCCGGGGGTCTGAAGAAACATCATACAAGAACCTCAGAAACAGGTCCTCCAAAGGAGTCATGGTTTCACTGGATTGGATCAGAGCAATTTATGTCTCAGAGCACTGCTGAAAACAGTAGAGTAACCAGTAGGCAGCTGAACTGTTTAACAGCTGGGTGAGTTCAGAAAAAGAGGGACATACCAATACCATTGTTATGTAGGGTGACTGGGCATCCCCAAACCTGCACCTCCCTTAGGAATAACACCAGAGGCTTATCATTCTCTCTGTGTGTGCTGAATAGATGCTATTAAAACCCAGTCAGTCGCTAAAAAATTAGCCAATAACAAAAACAACTCTTAGAGGGGGTTACCAGTACCCGGAGTCTCTACAATATATAATCTGAGATGTTTAGTTACAGGCAAAAATTCTGAAGCATATAAGAAACAGAAAATTATGAGGCACACACCAGGAAGAAAAAGAAGACAACAGAAACTAAGCGTGACTAGATGTCAGATTTAACTTCAAAATTGCCATTATAAATATGTTCACAGAACTGAAGGAAACCATAACTTAAGAATGAAAGGAAGGTGTGATGACAATGGCACATCAAATAGGGAACATTAATAAAGAAACAAATTATAGCACAGAACCAAGTAGAACTCCTGGGATTGAAATGTAAGTGAAATAAGAAATTTTGCTAGATAGAAGGGCTCAAGAGTTGATTTGAAGTGACAGGAAAAAGAATTACAAAACTTGGTAGATACTATGCAAGATGAGAAACAGAAAAAAGAATGAATAAAATGATGAGAACCTGAGAGAAATGTGGGAAACTATCAAGTGCATCAACATATGCATGAGAGTACCAAGAGGAGAGGAGAGAGAGGAGAAAGAAATAATGGCTTAATCGTTCTATAAGGCTGTTGTAACAAACAAAACAATATAAAGATGCATAAACTAAATGCCGGTAATCTTTCACTGAAGCACCTGTGTTCTCCATCCATTCCAAGGTACCAATGTTGGATGTGCATCCTTCCATACTCATGAAAAAATCAGAAGATATGCATATACACATTAGCATCTCCTGTTTAAAACAGAGGGATAATATTCCATTGTTCCTATGTAACACAATTTGTTCAGCTATTTCCCTTTTCAACCATTTCCCTGGTAGACCTTTAACAACCATGGTTTTGTTTATCTAATAGCAGGTTTTACTATAACATGTAAATTTATTCCCAGCTATATTTGGTTTTTAGAAGTTTAGGCAATACTTGTATGGAAATTGGTTTAATAGAAGTCATTGTCATTTGTAGGGCATGCACCAGTCCAGTTTGGATATTGTAGGTGTGGGAGGTCATGGTGAAAAGATGATAAAGATTAACTTGTCCAGAATCCCATTGGGCTATATATTTCCCATATACCAAGTGTGATCGTAGCATAAAAGTTTTAGAGTATGCATTAGAACGGCACAGAAGAAAGTTTGGATTTGGCACAAGAGGTCTGAGTTTGAATTCTGACTTAGTCACTGTTTCATTTTATCATGGCCATAATAATGCTAAGTAACAACCAGTCACCAAACCTCAGTAATGTACAACAGGAAGGATTAATTTAGCTCATGTATTTGTGAGACAGTGTGGGGGTTGGGTGTGTAGGGGTAGACTGAACTTGGCTTGGCTCAGCTGAGGTCGCTCTGTTTTACTTGTCTTCTTAGAACCAGAAGATTAGGTTGATGATGGGGAGGTGGAAGAACAAGATCATCTGCAAAAGCACTTTAAAGCCTCTGCTTGCATCTCATCCGCTAAAATCCCATCAGCCAAAACAAGTCATACAGCTAAACCTAGAGTCAAAGGGGCACTGCAGGTGTACAAAAGGCAAAGGGTGTGGTATATGATCCTACTATTGGGGACAGAGTAAGGATTAGGAACCATAACTCAGCCTATTATAGTCATTCATAGCAAGTTACCTGGTGTTACGTGAAAGGAGATAATACCCTCTACCTTGTAATTTCGTTGCAAGGGTAAATTGCAGTATTGTATATACATCCTTCTGCATGTAGTACATAATCAATAGCTATTACAAAAGGTATTATGAAATATACTGTAGATTTCTTTTTTTTGGTTCAAAATCTTATACAGGATTGGTCAAAATAAGAAAATTAAAAAGAGGCATATGTAATAAATAAAAAAATATTTTCCCAGTACATTAATACAATAATGGTTTTCACATTGCTCATTATATTCCACTTGCATAAATACCTTTGTACAATTGTGTCCAGAGCATATAGGCCATTCTGAATTTTGCTGTTTTAAATTGTCTTATGTCAAAACATCATCTCATACCTTTACACTGTTTTTCTAATCGGTTTTTGTGGCTGGGCGACAGTTTATCATTTGGCTGGATGGTAGGAGGTAAGGTATTTCATGGAGAATTTTAAGGCCTCCAACCCAAGTGTCAGTTACCTGGGCTGATGTCCTATTGGTTTCAGAGCATTGGCACCTGCTGAGTGATGGCAGGGAGAATCTCAGGGCATGGAGCTCTTGAGCTCCTATAAATCCTCTCTTCCCTGGGAAGACAAGCAAGTGTGCTGGAAATGTAATCAAGTCCTCCGTGTTATATTAGTGAGACTGTGCCTGCGGGAGGAAAAACAAAGCCATCTGCAGGTTCTGTCAGTGACAATGACGCACGGTACTGGGGTCCTCCAGCCCCACTGAGTGGATTTTGTGCTCTAAAATGTTTTAGCCACAAGTGGAACTTAATCTGTGGCTTTGTAAATCTGATGAAGTAGCCATATCGAATGTGTACTTTAAAAAAAAATTCCAGGGATGCCAGGATAGCTCAGCAGGTTGAGCGTTTGCCTTGCAACTGCGAGGTCTGGGGCTCGAATCCTGGCCCTAGTCAGTGCAAACCCATATGCTGAACTGTGGCATAATTGGTGAGTGCCCGGATGACAGTGAAGGTACTTCCCTCCCACATGGGAGGCTCTAAGTTCAGTTTCTGCCTCATGTGGCCCACATCCACCTGTGTGGAATGAAACTATGTCACAACGAATGATGTACAACTATGGAGACTGCTCTGGGTCCGCCTCCTTCTCTCTGTCTCTCTCTGTCTCTGTCAAAAACAATAAAAATAAATCTGTAAAAAAGAATTTTTTTTTAAGATTTTAAAAAATTGTTTTTGACAGAGAGAGAGAGAGAGAGATACAGAGACAGAGACAGAGAGAAGGGGGAGGGCCCAGAGCAGTCTCCATAGTTGCACATCATCAGGTTTTCCACATAGTTTCATTCCTCAGGTGGGTGAGGGGCTGCACAGGGCAGGAACTGGGCTGGGGTCTCTCCTAAGGTGACCAGATTTTAACATTGGTAAAGCGGGACACCATTGACCGGGGAGGAGGGGGGAAGGGGGTGCTTGATTAAAAATTTGGTCTATCTCCCGCCATTCCCTAGCTTGTCGTGCATTCTTTCCAAAAATCAGGACTCTTTTAAAATGCGGCAGGATGCGGGACAAACTGTTAAAAATCGGGACTGTCCCGCCAAAAGCTGGACGTCCGTCACCTTAGTCTCTCCCCAGTTCAGCATATGGGTCTGGGGTTGGGATTTGATCCTTGGTCCCCGGCGCTGCAGAGTGAGCACTTAACCCACTGAGCCATCCTGGCTTCCCCAAATGAATCTTTAAAGAAAGAAAAGTACGGGGACGCTTGGGCAAGCCCCTTGGCTCTGAGCACGTGCTCACGTGCGCAGGGCCTGACGTGCGCATGGCCTGCTGGGAGGAGCCGCTCTCGTCAGTGCGGCCAGGTAAGGGTGGCCTGTCGTTCCCAATTCTCCCCTTGTTTGGAGGCGGAAGGCTCTAGGCCATGTAGCCGGGATGGCCTGCTGTGACTTGTCAGGTAGCTCAAAGCCCTGGGAGTAGAGTTCCTGGCGCTCTGTGCAGGTGGAGGAGACATGATTACTCCTCAGGCTCCGGAAAGTTCTGTCAGGTCCGGGAGGGCCCAGTGGCACCTCAGCTTCTCCCTTTGGGCTGTTTGTCTAGTTTCTTGTCAGAAGCTGTTCATTCAGGGGGCCTTGCCTCTTGGGTCTCCTCGTTAATTGGTTCAGGGAGGCTGGACAAGTACCAAAAAAACCGAGAAGGACCAAATCCATTTTTTCCCATATGTAAGGTGATCATATTTTAACATTGGTAAAGCGGGACACCATTGACAGGGGGGAAGGGATTCTTGATTAAAAATTTGGTCTATCCCCCGCCATTCCCTAGCTTGTCGTGCATTCTTTCCAAAAATCAGGACTTTTTAAAAATGCTGCGGGATGCGGGACAAATTGTTAAAAATCAGGACTGTCCCGCCAAAAGCGGGACATCTGGTCACCTTACCCATATGGAATAATGTAAATAAATTCCACGCATTCCCAAACCAAAAGTATACTCGCTGACCACAGGAGCTAAGATAAGACAGCAAAGGGGATGTGTATACAGGGCGAGAGCCGCGTGACTAACGCCTGAGCCCTTGTTTCCGCTGGGAAGTGGGTAACGAGTCGTGAGGCAGCAGTGGTTTGGTTTTTGCACATTGAGTACCGAACAAACGACAAGGACCCCGGGAAAAAGTTTTCGTATCAAAATGCGTCAAGTATAAGGTGACCAGATTTTAACATTGGTAAAGCGGGGGGGGGGGACCGAGGGAGGGAGTTTTTGATGAAAAATTTGGTCTATCTCCCGCCGTTCCCTAGCTTGTCATGCATTCTTTCCAAAAATCGGAACTTTTTTAAAACGTGGCGGGACGCGGGACAAATTGTGAAAAATTGGGACTGTCCCGCCAAAAGCGGGATGTCTGGTCACCTTAGTCAAGTACTGAATTGGAGGTGTTTCAACGCCTTCGAGCACCAAGGTATGACTGTACCTGTGACCTGTTCACATGTGTATTTGGGTTTTGCTCCTGAGGGGTGAGGGCAACGTCCGCCCCCTGCAGCCGCCATGTTGCTGAACTGAAAACAGACCTGGTGTAAGGAGGAAGTACAGAGTGGCGGCAGGCCTGCTACCTGCACAGGTTTACTCCAATGAAATACGGTGACCAGACATCCCGCTTTTGGCGGGACAGTCCCGATTTTTAACCACTTGTCCCACATCCCGCGGTGTTTTAAAAAAGTCCCGATTTTTGGAAAGAATGCATGACAAGCTAGGGAACGGCGGGAGATAGACCAAATTTTTAATCAAGAACCTCCTCCCCATCGGTCAATGGTGTCCCGCTTTACCAATGTTAAAATCTGGTCACCTTATGAATGAAGCAAAATTGGGGCAGCAAGTCATTGCTCTTTGGGGGCCCCTATGTCAAGCCATTAATACTGACACTAGTTTAAGTCCGGTTTCTGGAGAATCCATATCAAACGAGAAGCTTGGTTCAGGCAGGAGAAGGGAATTCTTTGGTTTAGGGTTGACTGTCTGATAAGTAGTATCTTGTTGCCTGGGGTTCTTTGGAGGTGAAATTTCCTCCCTGTGCATCCCAAACTCTGTACCTTCTTAGAACCAACTCTCCAGAAGTCATGACTTCTTGTTTTAGGTTTGCCCAGGGATTTCAGAGAATGATTTGAAGGTACATCATGTTTCTGTCTATCTGGCCATGGGTCCCTGAACTGAAGGATAAATGACACAGTGGTTAATAGTATGGGTACTGGGGCCAGACCGCTTTGGTCTGACTCCTGGCTCAGCCCCTTGATGTTGTCACCTTGGGCAAGGTACTTAACCTCTCCATGTATCATTACGTTCCTCACCTTTAAAAGGGGGATTCTAATGGGGAATGCCAGGTACTTGCCTTGCAACTGTGAAGTCCAGGGATAGAATTCTGGCCCTGGCAAACCCACATGATGAACTGTAGTGCAACTGGTAACAACTGGGATGGTGGCAAAGGTTCTCACTGCCCAAGAGGGAGGCCCCCAGTTCAGTTCTGCTCCATGAAGCCCCACATGCACCTGTGTGAAATAAAACCATGTCAAAAATCTAATGATGTATGACTGTGGAGACTGCTCTGGGCCCTCTCCCTTCTCTCTGACTCTGTGTCTCTCCCATCTTCTCTTTAATAATATACATTTTTTAAAATAAAAATAAATAAGGTGGGGATACTATTGGCACCTGCCTCATAGTGTTGTTTCAAGAATTAAGCAATTTTTTAAATACCTGGAGGAGTTCCTGGTACCCAATGTTATGTAAATATGGCTTTTGTTATCTTAGAACCTTAATGAACCCCAATTAAATGAGATAATGGATGTAATACTCTAAGCACAGAGATGACACTGAACTGTAGATATTATCATTAGTACCATAGGCTCTGTGACTTTTATTTCCTTTTGGTTAACATGCCTAAATGTTGGAAGTTTGAGCTTTTGAGCATTAGCTTCCCTTTCTTCTGGGTGGCACCATTCATAATAATAGCGTATCTTTCTCCATTGCAAACATAAATAAATAAATAAATAAAATAAATAAATAAATAAAAAGCTTCCTGTTAACAGAGGCCTCCTGCAGATAAATTCCTAGTCTTATTTTTCCTGAACTCAGTTCACTTCTATAGAGAAATGTGTTCTGAGGTCATGCAGGTTTGGGAAATGCTGTGTGTGTGTGTGTCTAAAACATATTCAGACCATAGAACTATTTTGCCTGAAAAATACACTTTAGGGAGGTATTTCCATAACCCATTGAATGAGAATGGAGATTTCTGATGAGGAGGATAGTTGCGGGGAGGTAGAATTCTGTTCGTTTCTCAAATAATGCTAATGAAGGAACTGTTCTTCCCACCTCCATGGACAGTGAAGGGGATTTGTTAACATGTCCTATGTTTCAGGCATTGATCTTGGGACTTCAGATACATTGTTGCTAATAAAAATATGCTACTACTGACCATGTATTGACCACTTAGAATGTGCCAGGCATTTTATGTAAATGATCTCTGCCATCCATAACATTTTTGCAGAGTAGGTGCTATCATCCCCAGTGTAAAGATGGGGTGATTGAGATTCATGTGGCAAGTATGTAGAGCCCAGGTTCAAGCTCAGGGCTGAAGGTTCCATAGCTTCTGTTTGTGAAAACTTGATGGGAGAACTTGTCAATCTCAGCAGCGCTTTTGGAGATTAGGGAAGGGAAGAGGACGAGAAGTTATTATAATAGCAGACATTTATGTTCACTTCCCATAATAGCAGACATTTCTATTTACTTCCCAGCCCAATTTCTCTTTGTTTCCAGGGTGCATAATCTAGACCCAACCTCCCTTTCTACCTCTGCTCCCACAGTTCCCCTCAAGGGAGGCTTCTTCAAGGGAGGCTGGGTTTCATTCTCTCTATTCACTGGTTCTTGTGACTTCATGCCTCTTCTCAAATTGATGTTCATGGTAGACTTGATGAATCATCCAAGATCCAGTTTGCCTTCACCGAGTACCCTGCCCCAACTCCTAAAGGCTGAATCAGTTGCTCTTTCTCCTTTGTGCCTCAGGATTTTATTCAAATACATCTATTGTGATTATCACATTGAATTATAATTGTTGGTTGAAAGAATGAATGGATGAGCATGTTGAATCCCATATTTCAGGCAGGCATTAGTTCTTTCTTTCTTTCTTCCTTTCGTGTGTGTGTGTGTGTGTGTGTGTGTGTGTGTGTGTGTTTGAATGAGGATAGTAAAGCTTGGAGACACTTAGTGCCTTGTCTAAGGTCATATACATGATCAGTTGTGCAGCTGGGGGTTCAGCCTTGATTTTAGAAACTAGGGAATCCAAATCAAAAGAATTACAGTGATGAGAGTTAAGTTTTCACAGACTTTCTAACCAGTTTCTTCTCTGAAGGAGCATAACTTTTAAGGCAGGATTGATGAGCTAAGCAAGAGAACTCTTACAGGATGAGTAAATGAAAAAAGTAGTTATAGCCTTCTATATGCATCTATTATATGCATCTTACAGTTTACAACCACCCTCTGTTCTAGCTACTTCAGCAGTTACATCAAGAGGCTAACATGGTGATGAAATCTTGTCTCCTAACTCATTGAGGTAAGTGAGTGTATCTTCTAGGGGTCTTTACATTAAAAGAAAGTTCTCACTACAAACCTCCCATGATCTCCCTCCCCCACTAACAGCAGGATTCCAACCTTAGGTGGCCTTGATTTGGCACACGATAATGCTTCTGCATTTTCTTGAAATGTTTCCTCTGCAGACTGATATAAGTTTCAGTCAGAGCAGTGAGATAGAGCAGACGGGCTGCCCCACTTTCCCTTTGAAACTTGGAGTCTAAAGGCATATTAGTGCCAGCCATGATATTAATTATAGTCATGACTTGCATGGCAAGTCTTCCTGATTATTTTTGATAAGTTTTCTTTGGAGATGAGGAGGAAACCATTAAGCCCCGGTGATGGTTTGTCAGGTCTAGGAAGAGCCTGTTCGGGCAGCATTTGAAGTTATTCTACACAGTGCAGAAAATAGCACAGTCTTGGGCATGTAAGGGGATGACATGCTACTGTCCTGGGCAACAGTGCCAAGCCTGGCCCACAGACATTCCCCATCCATCACTGCCTAACCCTGTAGACTTGTCTTCTGATTGCTTTCAGATAGGGGAAATGTGGCCCCCCTCTCTCTCCCTCCTCTCTCCCTCCTCTTTCCTCCCCTCCCCTCCCCTCCTCTCATCTCTGAGATCAAGGTTGTCTGTTACAGTCTTGCTCCTTGATGTGATAGGGCAAGTCTTGAATTTGCAGAACTCATTGAAAACTGAGATATTGCTTCATCCTGAAACCAGAATCTCAGAGTGGAACTGGAGAATGATCTGGTTATGTCTGAGCTAAACCTGTCTCTTTCATTATCTCTTCTTCCTACTGACTGTGGACCTTATGTAAGATTCAGACTTTGACCTCCTCTAGTTTCACTGCATCATTTCCTTTCTCTCCTGTCCTCCCTTCCCCTCCCCTCCCCTCCCTCCCTCCCTCCCTCCCTTTCTTCCTTCCTTCTTTAGAATTGAACATGTTGGTCATTACATCTCTGATAAATAATTTTATGCCTATAATTTTTACTTATCATTTTAAAACCTAAATTCACTACAGAGTTCTGGATGTAACCTCAGTTACATCTCGATGAATAATGTTTTTCAGGGTAGTCACCTTGGGTGAACATAGAATTCTTAGAATCACTTAGGTACAAGCTGAAGAAAATAACACTAGCTAAGTTAAACAAAAGGGAGATTTATTTTAAGGATATTGCAATTTCTCAAAATCTGAGACCACAAATGTGACCAATTCTCAAGCAAACCTGGAATCAGGAACAGAGATGTTCTCAGAACTGACTTTCTATTTCTTTTATTTCTGATTCTCTCTCCAAACCAGTTCCTTTCTTCCCTCTTTTTAATGCATAATGTTTTCTCCATTTCTCTAGTCTATGTCACAGGTAACTAAAATATAAATCCAGGGGAAGCTGAGATGGCTCAGCAGGTTAAGTACTCGCTTTGCAGCCCTGGAGCCTGAGGATTGAATCCTGGCCCCGGCCCATGCAGACCCACATGCTGTACTGGGGTGTGCTCCCAGTTCAGTTATTGCTGGGGCCTCTGCGGGAGGCCCCTGGCCCAGTTCCTGCCCTGAGCAGCGCTGCACCCACCTGTGGAGTAAAATTATATGGAAAACTAATGCTGTCAACTATGGAGACTGCTCTGGGCCCTTTCCCTTCTCTCTGTCTCTCTCTGTCTGTTTCTCTCTCTCTCAAAAAATAAATAAAATAAAAATAAAATAAAATAAAATATAAATCCACCCTGAGCTTCTCATGCTCTAGTACACCATTCAAAGTTGGCTTACCTTGGAACACGTGCATGGCTTGCAGGTCTCTCCTGGTAGCCACCTGAATGGCGTGGTCAGATATGGTAAGTCTGTGTCAGAAGAAAGGTGAGAGTATTGGGAAAATAAAAAATAGCGTAAAACCCAGCAACCTGTCAATGTATTTATAAGCAAATGCTAATTCATTTGTTCTGTTAAATTAAGTCAATCCATTTTTTTCTAGGAAGTGAGCAGTTATAGCTATTAGCCTCTATTATTAATTGAATTTAGTTACCGGTACTTAGAGAAATTAGTTCCTTTATAAGACAACCATTTATTTAAAAATATCCATTTACATTCTCATTTTCTTTAAGAACTTAGAATAGTAGCAAATACACATAGGGCTTATTCTGTGCAGACACTATTTTATATGTGTGTGTGTGCACATATGTGCACTCATTCTGGTCCAAACATTTGAGGAAACTGAGGCATCAAGAGTTTAGACAGTTTTCCCAGGGTTAAGAGAGAATTAGTGGGGAAGCTGAGATGGCTCAGTGGGTTAAGCACTCATTTTGCAGCCCCGGAGACCGAGGATCGAATCCCGGCTGTCCCAGGCGGACCCACGTGCTGAACTGGGCTGTGCCCCCAGCTCAGTTCTTGCTGGGTCTTATGTGGGAGGCTCCTGGCCCAGTTTCTGCCCTGTGCATCCCCATGCCCACCTGTGGAATGAAACTATATGGAAAACTAATACTGTCAATAATGGAGACTGCTCTGGGCCCTCCCCCTTCTCTCTGTCTCTATCTGTCTCTCTCTCTGTCAAAAAACAATAAAAATAAATCTGAAAAAAAAAACCAGAATTAGGGGTGGAACATAGAATCCAACCTATATAATAAACTGAAGAGTGATTATGTATTCAGATTAACAGATAATACTGTAGTGCAGAATGTGGTATAATGACTGTTTTCTTAAACATATGTTCTAGAATTTGGCAACATTTCAGGAGCACATGAACCTGTCTTATTACTTTGTGTTTATATTATGTTTAAACAGAATTGCTATCATTGACATGGCCACTCACCACTGCTCCACAAATTATACTGACAACTTTTTATGACAGCATGCTTTGCAATGACCATAAGGGCCCCCCAAATTTTATCTTCAAATATTTGAAGGACAGTCAAGTGGCAGAGGGGAAGACTTCCTTAATATTGTTCCAAAGGGCAGAACCTACATGGAAACCCTGCTGACTATTATGCCTGCCTACCCATGGAGTAGTATACCTTTCAGAGCACTGAGCATCTCAAAGTGTGGTTCCTGGGCCAATAGCATCAGCATCACCTGTCAGAAATGCCAGTTCTTGGGCCCTGCCTCAGACCTCCTGCTGAATCACAAACTCTGGGGTTTGTGTCCACCCCTTTGTTTTTATAGGCTCTCTAGGTGGCCTTGATGCTTCATGAAATTTGAGACCCACTGCCATGAAGGCCAGGCCAAAGAATATTTAAAAAAAGAAGTCAAAATTGGTTGAAAGATAATGAAGGCAGAGACACAAACTCCAGTGTGTGGGAACAGGGGCAAAGTCCAGTTAATGTTCATATGGGAAACATGCTGCTCATCGGGACAAAGTTGCTCTGTTGTCCCTCCAATGACACCTGCCTGGTTGTATTGCTTTATGAAACATTGGGAGGGTAGAGCAGTACTGTCGAGCGAGACCTCTACTGCCCATGCAGTGTTTCCTAGCCCTTAATTTTATAGATGAAAAAATGAAGGGCCAGAGGTCATAAATTGGAATTAAAACACAGGTCTCTGTAGACTCAATTCAGTGACCAGCGGACACCAAATATTTGGTGGGGACCACAGGAGGGTGTCCAAGTAAGTGACCTCTGGGCCATTTTCTCATGCAAATGTGAGGTTTCTGAGCTACATGAGGTGACCAATAATTAGGGGAAGGCTGTTTTCATGATCAGGAGGCCCAGGCATCTCTCCTTACTAAGATGTGAGTTCACTGTAGTCATAAAATAAGAGAATCATAGAGATCATCTAATCTGGTGTAATCCACTCATTTTTACAGATGGGAAAACAAATAAACAGAAAAACCAAGCTTGGAAAACCAGAATGCTCAAGAGCCAACAGCTATGTAATGCTAGGCCCTGTTTTCAGAGTACACCAAAATTTTGCACTTTCTTTTGCATTATGTCAATATCTAGGTCAATTCAGTTTTTTCACTTCCAAGATAGATATGAGGATATTTCTATGCTTACTTAAAAAAGAAGTTGTTGAGGATAAAATGAACATAAATTGAAAAGCATGGTTATAGATGAAAATGTTGTGGAATATTTAATGTTATTATCTTCAGTGATTTCACCATAAGATCTATCCTCCTGTATGTGGGATAGGCTTCAGTCATACAATTTTTAATACTTGGAGGATACTTAAAGGTCATTTCTCTCAAGCCCTCATGTTGCAGATGAGGACACCGAGGCCCAGAGAGGCTGATGTCACTTGCAGAAGGTCACATATAATAATAAAAAAGTTCTTCAATGTTGGACTTCTGTAAGGATGAGCATCTTGTGGAGTGGTTCCTTGGAATGCCTGCACAGAATCAAGCTCAGGCTGTTGTCTATTTCACATATAATTCCCACCCTGGTATTTGACATCATCAGTGAAACCACCAGGCTAGATGCTTAGTTGCTTCTAAACGGAGGTTGTGAAATGAGAAGCAACTTTTTGCCGTCTTTTCTGTGGGTCATTGTGTCTTATCCAAAGTGATTGTATTTTTGTTGTTTGTTAGCTTATTTCCAAACCAGGAATTATAAAAATGATATTTTTAAGTGTTGTAAGGACTTGCAGAAAGCTAGAATATTGCCTTCCTAGGTTTTTCAGGCATTATATTCTACCTTACATTTTCATTTGATATGCAATTAGATGGCCATTACTGATATATTTTCAGTCAACTCTTAGCACAACATAAAGCTGTAAATGGAAAGCAAAAGGCTATTCCTGGCCAGATACCCTTTGACAGTCTGCTTTTCTTTTTTTCCTTAATAAGTAGAGTTTATTATTCTCAGATAAGAAATAGCATTTACGTGCATTGCAGAAAAAAAAAAAAGATAGAAAACTACTTTAAAAGGTAGGAAAATGCAAAAATATCCATAATCTCATGACTCAGAGACAAATCTCCTTTGTTATTTCAGTGCATTTCATTCCAATTTAAAAACAATTTTTATAGTAATAAAACATAAGACAGATATATATAGCTTAACATATGGTAATAAAGCTTAGTGATTATTACTAAACCAACATCTGTTTTAATACCTAATTATCTCTCATGCAAGTCAGGAAATACAACATTATAGTCACCCCAGAGAGTACCTCTGTGTACTTGTGATTGCAACCTCCTCCCTTTCCTTTGGATAATCACTGTATATTATTTTAACTTCTCTGAGTAATTTTAATACCTTTACATGTATCCCTAAGTTATGCATTCATGGTAACATTTGTTACCACGAGTGAACTAACATTGATACATTGTTATTAAACTAAAGTCCATATTTTATTTAGATTTCCTTAGTGTTTGTCTAATGTTTGTCTGTTCTAGGATTTCATTCATGACACCATGTTACATGTCATTGTAATGTCCCCATAGGCTCCATTTTGCTGTGACAGTTTTTTAGGCTTTCCTTGTTTTTGATGACCTTAACAGTTTTGAGGAGTGCAGGTTAGGTATTTTTTAGGATGTCTCTCTATTAATTAAAAAAAAAATGTTTTTCTCATAATTAGCGTGAATTATGGGTTTTGGGAAAGAATATCCCAAAAAGCAAAGTGACACTTTTATCACATCATGTAAAAGGCACATACCATCTGGGTCTTTTATGACTATTGATGTTGACCTTGATCACCTGGCTGAAATGTTTGCTAAGTTTCTCCACTGTAAGGTTATTCTTTTTTCCTGCTTCCTATACTGTACTAGATACAGCTCACAGTGACAGATTGGGGAGTTATACTCCCTCTCTTTCAGGATGGAGTATTTACATACATTATTATTTGTAATTCTTCTGCCCAGATTTGTCTCTTCCCTATTTATTGTGTATTTATATTGGTATTGAGTCATAGATAGTTGTATTTTGTGTTATAATCCAATACTACTTTAAGTTGTTGCTCAAATTGTGGCCGCTTTGGTCATTGGGAGCTCTTTCATTTGGTTTTTGAGTCCTATCTATGAACCAGGAAGTGGAGTGTCACTGACAGCAAATCTGCCCATACCTGGAGCTTTCCAGCCTCCAGAACTGTGAGAAATGAATTTCTGTTATTTATAAGCCACTCAGTCTATGGTATGCTTTTAGAGACACCCCAGTTGACTAAGGCACTGGAAAATATCCTCTTCCTAATCTCTTTTCAGCTATCTTAATCCGGTGTCCAACACAACCACTGAGGACTTAATTTCTTTTAAAAAAAAAAAAAATTTATTTTATTGTTTTTGACAGAGAGAGACAGAGAGAGACAGAGACAGAGACAGAGAGAAGGGGGAGGGCCCAGAGCAGTCTCCATAGTTGTACGTCATCAGTTTTTGACATGGGCTGGGGGCCTCCTGCACAGGAGGCAAGCACCCTTTAGCCAGGGGACAAATGGGAGTTGGGTGAGAACTGAACAGGGGGCTCCCATATGGGAAGCACACCCCAATTCAGCATGTAGGTTTGCATAGGCCAGGGCTGGGATTCGATCCTTGGTCCCTGGGGCTGCAAAGCAAGCGCTTAAGCCATTGAGCCATCCTGGCTTCTCCTTAATTTCTTTTATGACATATATTATATCTAAAAGTTCTGTTTAATTCAGTCATTTTTTTAATAGCGTGTTATTCAATCTCCACATATATGTGGTTCTCTCTGCAATTGATCTTTTGCAACTGATCTCTAGTTTCCAAGCTTTGTTTTTTTTCACATCTACTGTCATTTCTTATCCATTCCTATTGTCTTTGAACAGTTTCAAGCTTGCCTTTTATCTCTGCAAACATACAATCAAGGGTGTTTTATAATCTGTGTGTAAGTCTGCTGCTTATTCCTTCAGTTTTTTATTTCTTTCACGTTGCTTTGCTTCCTTGCATGCCCGATTATCTTTGCCAATTTGGTGGGCATTGCACTTGGAAAGTATTTGTTCAGATTCCTTGAAGTCAAGGATGTGTGTGCCTCCCCACCTTCCTCCAGGGTGCCTTAGAAACTTGAGGTTTCCTGGCTGATTCAGGTTGTGGGAAGCTGTGGTGCAGTAGAAGAGCAGATGGTCTTGTTCTGGTTTGCCCCTATGTTACGAACCATGCTTAATGAGGTAAAGAACTCCTGTAGTAATTCCAACCTTGGGCAGAGTTTGGGACTGAACTTTTCTGCCTGTTTGCTCTGCAAAGCTTTGGGACCAGAGTCTAAGCAGTTGGTATTGGCAAATAACCTCAGAGCAAATGCTTCAGCCATTACAGTTGTGATTATGCACTGCATAATATTCAGTACTCTGATACGTTTCTCTTAACATTATAGCATAATTGATTTTCATATCTTTTTATAATATAACAGTTGTTTTCTAGTATTATCAAAAGTGTTTTTTTAATCTTCACATGATTTCAACCACATTGAGAACTTGAACAAAATGTTTTCAACATAATTGTCTACTACTGATCAATTCTGATTACCTTACAGATCTTTTATGATGGAGAAATGAAAATACTACAAATCATAAAATTTTAATTTAGGACTAGAGAACAGAAAACTGAACTTGATCTATCCAGGTGAATAATAAAAAAAACTCAAACAAACAAACAAACAAAAGCCAAAACCAAAACCAAAACAATGACAGCAGTATGTAAATTACAGGTAAGGCTAGTAAAGATGAGAAGTCAGTAGTTGCACTTTGATTTTTGGACCACTCTGTCCTGTTCCAGTTAGGGACCTGTACTTACTTTCTCTTGCAAGATGAAAACTAGCCACCAACAGGGAATAATTCCTGCCACAATAAGAGATAGCCTGACCCTCCATCAGTTCTGGAAGGAGTATAAATTGCTGTAGTTCTTCTGAAGACAAATACAACAATATTCAGGGCAATTAGGTATTCATATGCCTTGCAACCCAGAAATTTCACTTCTGAGTACTGTGTCCAGAGAAACTCACACACAGGCAGATAATGAGATGTCTGTGAGGACGTGTGTGAAGCAAGAACACTGGAGGCAGTACAACTGTTCATCCCTGGAAGAATGGATATGTAAATCTGAAAGGTGCATATGGCAGAATGCCATCTAGCAGCCAGAAGGAGTGAAAGAGATCTACAAAGAGCAATATCTCAAATACATAATGTGAAATGAGAAAAAGTAAGAAACCAAATGAGATTCATAACTTTATCATTACTCGTTGCTGCTAACAAACATTCCCACTACTGCTTTGTAACAACTGTTTCTTAGCTCATGAGGCTGTGAGTCAGTGTTTTGGGTTGGAATGAGGAGGACAATTCTGCTGATCTGTACTGGGATCACTCATTCCCCTGCAGTTGATTGTCAGTTGGAACACTTGTTACTGGGTTGTCTAAGATGGCCCCATCTGTCCATCTAAGCCATTGATATTGGCTCCTGTCTGGGTAGGCCTCATGTCTTCAACAGTTTGTAAGCTAACTTGGGCTTTCTCATGTAGGAGCAGAAGACCTGCCAGCAGCAAGAAAGGGCAAGCCCCACTGCATAAGCCTTAGTTCAATCATATTTGCTAATGTTCCAATAGCCAGAGTGAGTCATGTGGCAAGCCTGGAGTCAGTGACAAATACATGAGTGCATGGGTCCAAGAAGTGTGTGGTTCACTGAGTGCTGGGACTACAACAGTCTGTCACAGTAGCACAGTATTTGTTATGGGCTGAATTGCGTCCTTCTAAAATTCATACGTTGAAACTCTTAGCTGCCAGTACCTTAGGACGTAACTGTATTTGGAGACAAGGTCTTAAAAGAGGTAATTAAGTTAAAATGAGGATTTTTTTTTTTTTAAGTTGGGTCCAATATAATCTGATTGGTGTCCTTATAAGGAGAGGAAATTTAGGTACCAGATACAGAGGAAAGACCACTTTGGAACATATCAAGAAGCAGGCACCTATAAGCCAAGGAGAGAGGCCTCAGAAGAAACCAAACCTGCCAACACTTTGGTGTTCGATTTCTAGCCTCTAGACCTGTGAGAAATATCTGTTCTTCAAGCCACCTTGTCTGTGGTATTTTGTTATGGCAGCCCTAGCAAATTAATATGATTATCTGTTATGTAGCTTCTGTATCTCTTCAGTTCCTTAGTCCCTCTTCTTATGTCTGGAATTGGACTCCTCTCTTGCTCTCAGAAGCCCGTTTTGTTTATGAGTCACTGCCTTGGGCAACCTGCCTTGCTTCCCCCTGTTTGCGGGCTTTGGCTTATAGCTTGGCTCTGCCCTGGCGAGGGCTTGGCCCTTCCAATGTGCTTCTGCCTCTTCAGCGTGGCTCCAAGGTTGCCTGCACAAGGTCAGAGAAGGTCAGGGAGCCTGAGAATGAAATAACATAGCCAGTAATAGGCAGAAAGGCATAGGATGGAACCTGAACTCCATTAGTTGTGGACACTCTGAAATATAGATGACTGGGTCCCGTCTCCAGAGATGCTGATGTAACTAGTCAGGGGTGCATCCTAGGCAACAAAGATTTTTAAAAAGCTCATCAGCTGATGATAATGTGCAGTCAAGTAGAGAACCACTGTCTGAAGTTTTAATTGTAGTGCTAACTGGATATGGAAGATATGTGTGTGTATATATATGCATGTGGATTCTGCCACAGAAACTGTTCGGATTATTCATAAGGTTTTTGGTGATGATGCGATGAGTGCTGCACAAATAAAAGTGTAGCACAGAGACTCCAAAGATGGTTGAGAATCTGTTGAAAGAGAGCCACATTCTGGAAGGCCTGTGGCAAGCAGAACACCTGAGAATGTGGAACATGTACAGGCTGCAATCAACAAAGATCGACAATTGACAGTGTGAGAACTAGCTGATCTGGGGGTTCCAGAAATTACTGTGTCCGAGATTTTGATGCAGAATCTTGGCATTAAACATATCGTGGCAAAATTTGTTTCATGGCTTCTGCTGCCAGAGCAGAAGGAACATCGTGCTGCAGTTGCTAATGACTTGTTTCAAACTGCTACCAATGAACCAGATTTCCTTAAGAAGATCATAACCAAGTAGAAGACTGAGGCATCATTGTCCTATGCACAGCATTTCTTGTTCCTTCTTTAATAAATGCCTATATATTTTATATAAAATGGCTGGATATTTTCTGGACAGACTATGTGTGTGTGTGATTTATGGAATATATGTAAAAGGATATATAAATAGATGGAAAATAAAAGGGGAGACATGTATCTCCTTTTACATACTTATCTCAGTTTTATTGAGGTATACTTGACAAAATTGTAAGATATTTAAAATGTGCATGTGATGATTTGATCATATACATTATAAAAGGATTGCCCCCATCAGGTTAATTAACACATTCATGACCTTACATATTTATGTCCCTTCCTTCCTCCTTTTTTGGTGGGAATATTTTAGTTCTACTCTCTTAGCAAGTTTCAATTACACAATGCATTGTTAAATTATAGTCCCCATGTTATATATTAGTGTTTATTCACCTTATAACTGAAAGTTTGTACCCTTTTTCCAACCTCTCCTTATATCCCTCTCCCAACCCCAATCCCTGGAAACCACTTTTCTACTCTGTTCTGAATTTTATATAAAAGAATAGGGTCAGTGGTGGGCTGGAGCTGGATTATAATGGTTAGTGAGAGCAAATTATTAAGTTTAGAGATTTTCCCAAGCTAGTTGTTGGGAGCTTGAAGTTGCCATGGTGGGAGTATTTCACTACAGATATTGGCAAAAGTGACAAATTGGAGCTTGTTTTCTGAATAGCTGGTTTATCAGAACCCTAATGGATAGACTTGCTTTCCATGGGCTATAAAATTTCATGTATGAAAAAGGTCATAACACTGTGCAATGTAGTGGTTGTCCGTGTTGTGGAGTCAGAAGGCCTGAATGCAAACACTTCACAACTATAAAGCCCAGTGATGAATGGCAAATGATTTTGTTTTGCCCTGCCTTGATTTTTTTAGCTTTTAAGTAGGAATAACAGTGCCTATAGCACGGAAGTGCTGTAAGGAATAAAAAGAATGTGTGAAAGCATTGTGCACAAAATAGGTACTTGAAAAATATTAGTTGATTTGCCCGAGGAGCTAAGATTGCCTAATAAGCCCATCCATAACATTTTCAGCAAAAGCACATAAGGATATTTACAAATGTTCACAGTATATCAGATGTTATATTTCTCATGCATTAGTCTCCTTATAACAGCCTTTTGAGGTAGGTCCTGTTTTTTGTCATCATTCTAAAGATGATTAAACTCATAAGAGCTATTTAAAAATTTTTTTTTAAATTCTTTTTCTTTATTGTTTTTGACAGAGAGAAAGAGAGAGAGAGATACAGAGACAGAGAGAGAACTGAACTGGGGGAGCTCTCAGTTCAGCACATGGTTCCGCACAGGCCGGGGCCGGGATTCGATCCTCAGTCCCCGGGGCTGCAAAGTGAGCGCTTAACCCACTGAGCCATCCCGGCTTCCCTTATTTTTTAAAAAAGATTTATTTTGTTGTTTGAGAGGTGATAGAGAGAGACAGAAGGGGGCAAGGCCCAGAGCAGTCTCCATAGTTGTATTTCATTTGTTTTTTGACATAGTTTCATTCCACACAGGTAGATGTGGTCCACATGAGGCAGAACTGAACTGGGGACCTCCCTCATGGGAGGTGAGAGCCTTCACCGCATCCTGGTGGTTACCAGTGGCATGCTGCAATTCAGCACATGTGTTTGCATGGGTCGGGACCAGGATTTGATCCCTGAACCTTGTGGTTCCAAGGCAAGTGCTCAATCTGTTGAGCCATCCTGGCATCCCCCATAAGAGCTATTTTTTGATAGGGTTTGGATTTATCAGAATTCATAGTCAGTCCCCTGACCCATGATATGCTATTGATAAAGGGTGATAAATGCTAAATGACAATAATGCATGCAATAAACAAGATCACATGTGTTAAGCGTGTCTGTCTCATTCAATTAGATGTGAGGTCATCTGGAAAATAGCACCCTTTGTATCAATTAATGTGGATCATGGCTTTGTCAATCCCTCAGGGCCACCTGAAATCTTTGCCAGAAAGTGTGCCATAAATTGTGGTCATGTTTTATGCAGTGCAGTCTCTTGCTTTCGTCCTGAGGGAATTAGAGCCTTACTGCAGCAGGGCCTTATGATCTTCAGCTAAACCAGCTCAAAGCCCAAATTCTCATTCCAAGATCTTATTAACAGACCTTTCATATGATACTGATAACTGCCTGTCACTCTGCGTTTAGTCTTTCTGCCTCTTTCTGAGCCTTGGGCCAGCTCCTTTAAAGAACATAAAGTTACTCATTTCATCCCACTCTCCTTGCTTAATTAGTTATGCTATATCTGGGACCTTAGAAGATCTAAATTTCTTCATCTATCCACACTATTTCAAATAAGGGCAAAGATAATTTTTCTCCTTTGGAATTTTGAGAGGAAAGTTGAAATCTCAACTTGAGAGTTTAGCTTTAAATATTTTGCATTATATCCTAATTACAAAATAGTGTACCCAAGTCACCCCTTATATGTATAACCTGGGAGGTTATTGATGGGTGTGTGTTTGTTGTGCACAGATACATATGGTGGGAGGTTCTAATTTAAAATGATTGAGAAGTGTTTGGGGGAAAAAAAGGGGTGATTCCAAGTAGAATAATTTTTTCCCCCAGAAACATTTGAATCAAGAAGAGGAAGACAGAGGCTGATATCACACTACCTCTAATTAGAGGAAGGCAGACAGACTGTGTAACTCTCCAATTATAGAAGAGTAAGTGTTAGCTTTGGTGTGACTTGGGGTGGGTGGGGGTATGTGGTAGCGTTTATCATTCCTCAAAGATGACATCACTCCCCTTTTGCCTGAAGCTTTCTTTGTCTTTGCTATGGTTGATTTCACATGAGAATTTGTGGCACATGGTGAATAACCTAAGATTTAACTTTTTCCCTATTAGAGTAGCAAGTCTTATT
Organism: Craseonycteris thonglongyai; assembly: GCA_004027555.1. NCBI lineage: Eukaryota > Metazoa > Chordata > Mammalia > Chiroptera > Craseonycteridae > Craseonycteris > Craseonycteris thonglongyai. Next base: position 104 of record PVKE010014759.1, on the reverse strand, counting down.
ATAATAAATGCTGGGTTATGAGTCTGGGAATGAAATAAAATGTAATCCTGGTCTTACCTTTTGCCATCTGTGCAAACTGAAATGAATTCTTTTTTTTTTTTTTT
>PVKE010014758.1:0-34467 GCA_004027555.1 Craseonycteris thonglongyai | reverse complement strand
TTGTTTGCAAAACACTTCAAGCTTAGGCACAGATGGCTACTGTAGAAAAAACATTAGCCGACCCCGCTTTTTCCTTGACAGGAAAGAGATTGCCTCACTCCAGGTCACCCATGTGGTTGCTCAGTGGTAGAGCCATGACAAGAACCCAAGTGTCCTGACCCTAAGGCTGTCCTCTTCCTTCAGCTCCCATAACTGTCCCTAATGCAGGGTGTTCGTAGAGGGAGGAGGCTACAATTGCTATCATTCATCTTGTTCAGCAGTGGCTAAACTTTCTGCTAGACAGCCAAAATATAACCTTCTATCATTGCCAAGGAGCTTGTTTGTCAGAGATGGTCTGGTTCAGAGATGCTGGTATTCCAGGTGCTTGCTTCAACCTACTCATTCTTTGTGTTTGTTCCTCTAGTGTCTTTAGCCTCTAGCACAGTGGGTTTGGCCGGGCAGGTTGTTCACACAGAAACCACAGAAGTTGTGCTGACAGCAGATCCGGTCACAGGATTTGGGATCCAACTGCAGGGCAGTGTGTTTGCCACAGAGACTCTCTCTTCTCCCCCTCTGATTTCCTATATTGAAGCTGACAGTCCGGCTGAGAGGTGAGGAGCTTTCTTCACAGCATCTTTTTACAGCTCTGCATTTCTTGTGCTGGCTGTCTTTGGACAGCTAATAAATTATGGACCAGTGCTCAATGCAGGAAATGTAAGATGTAATGAACTCTCTGTTCTGACAATTAAATTTTATGTTCTTGACCAGTTTTGAGAAGAATAATGAGCATGGATTCTTTTATCTAGCAGATTTTTGTCTATTGGGGATTAGAAGCTATATTAATTAAAAGGGGGAAAATCTATTTAAAATTCTCTGAGTTCAAACTTTAATAATTTCTCTGCCATGGGGAATATACATTCATCATTACCATATTTTGGTTCAGATCAGATTATAACAATACCATGGTGCTGAATTATTAATTACTTTTCTGAGATACTTCATGATTCCCTTGCTCATATTTATAGCCAGGAGATACAAGAGTATAAGACAGTGCAGTTGACCTAATAGGATTCCTACAGAATTGAATTAACAAGACCAAATGGTTATGCAATTTTGCAAGGATCAAACAAAGCAGATTTGGCAACTTCTATGTACACCTAACATGTGGTTCTAAATTCAGATGTGGGGTACTCCAGATTGGAGACAGAGTGATGGCCATTAATGGAATTCCAACTGAAGATAGTACCTTCGAGGAAGCCAATCAGCTCCTCCGAGACTCTTCCATCACGAGCAAGGTCACTCTGGAAATCGAGTTTGATGTAGCAGGTATGATCGTATACTCACAAGTCAGCTGCAGAGTCGGCAGTGGATTGCACGTGACATATATGGATTATGTGGCGGAAGGGAAACTATTTTTTTATGTCCTGAAAATATTTTTGTTTAGGAGATTTGAGGTGTCATTTTGAATTGAGCATTTTTGTTGTTTTAGTCATTTAAATGTCACTACAAGGATAGTTGAAAATAAATGTGACAAAATAAAAAAGTAATAGCTCTATAAAGATGATAAAAACAATCATGTAGCCCTTATTCTTCCTGACTTTTCCTTATATGTTAGAGAAATCATGTTCTGCGGTCACGCAGACAAAAAAAAAAAAGCCTCTCTTTTGGCCCTTCCACTGCGAAGAACATAAGGTTTGGAGGGAACAATGGAAATTCATTAGATGGATTTATACTAGCCCAGCAGGTCACTTTTTGGTCTCTAGGATTAAAGAGAAATTGCTCCAGCCACTTGTTAAAAATGACAAAGAAGACTTTATTCAAGACTATTGCAAGAGATACCAAGATTTGCAGTAGAGAAAAGAGATTGAATTCAATTCCAACAATAGCAAAGGCAGCCAGGAATTTATAGCTGACAGGCAAGGTAAGCCTGGCAGAGTCATTGGAGGGAAAACTACTAAAAGGAACTTGATTTGATATCAGTGGTGGAAGGATGAGGATTTTGATTATCTATTCAAGGGTGGAGGGATTCTCAATAAGTTGATTTAGCAAACTGATCACTAGAATGGCTTAGCAGGCCAAGGACGAGAGCTGGTCAGGAAGAGAGCCCAGAGCAGCTGACCAGCGGGGTCCGGAAGGGAGCCTTGTCAGGAGCTAACTGCTTCGCAGGCTTCAGTGGGTGACTCCAGTTTTCACTCAAGAAAATTGCCTTCGCCCAGTGAGATCCGACCTCACAGAGCCAATAGCCTTTACCAATCAGTCTAGACATGTCTTCAGACCTAGAAACGGCATTATCCCAACCAATATTTGCTGAGTGTTTACTGTGGGCCAGTTCCTCTTCTGTAGAATGGAGGTACAACAGTAGACAGAAAGCGGGGGGGGGGGGGGGGGGGCAATCCCTGTTTTTCTTCTTAACTTTGTTTTATTTGTTTTTGTTTATTTGTTTTTAATATTTTATTTTATTTTTTAAAGGATCCCTGTCTTAATAAAGCTTATATTAGAGCCATAGAGAATTTTAATCTTTAAACTAACAAATATGAATTGAGACGACTAAGTGCTCTGAGGAAAAGAAAGCAGAATGGGGATTACAGGATGAGTTGGGGAGCCATTTTTGTAGGCTGGCTCTCTAAGGAAGTAGCATTTGAGCAGATGTATGAGGCTTGAGAAGGAGCCAGCCATGTGAGAATCTGGGTGAATATTCCAGGTGGAGAGAACAGCCGGTGTAAAAGACAAGAGCCAGAATACTAAGCTTGAGGGGTTTGAGAAATAGCAAAAAAAAAAGCTCTTGCTGCAGCACCTAAGGGTGTTGAGCTGAGAATCAGATTTGGATTTGGAGATGGGGTGGGAGAAATTGGTAAGCGTTCAGTAATGAAGACCCCTAGTAAAAAATTTAGATGATATTCAAGTGTAATGCAGTCATGGAGCATTTTATGGAGGGGAGTGAAATAACCTGATGAATGTTTCAGAGAGACTCATCTGAAATGAGACGGGATAACAGCAGAAGTAGAAAAGCTATTTAAGAGGTTGTGGCAGTAGGAATGGTAAGGAATAATGGTGGCTTAGCCGAGGTGGTAGTGCTGGAAATGGTGACAAATAATGAAATTTAGGACCTGGTTTGAACCAAGGCCAACAGAAGTTGCTTACAGGTTGGATCCGGAAGATGATAGAAGAAGGAGATTATGAATGACTCCTGACATACAAGAGACAGGAGTAAACAATGATGTCTTTAATTGAGAGGGAGACTTGAAGAGGAGAAATTCGGGGAAACACATAGTTCTGTTTTAGACATGAGCAGGTTAATCCACTACCAATGCTAGGAGGAAAAGGACAGGCACATTCATCCCTTAATTGAGAGGACAATTAGTGAGCACAGCTCCTAAGTGCTAGGCACTGTGCTGTGTTCAGATCATTGCAAGAGAAAATAGAAAGGATCGATATCTTCAGGGAGTGCATAGCCAATTAGACAAGAGCAAGAACTGCTGAAAGCTCAGAAATAGACTTATGAAATGTGTGTGGCTGCTGAAATGCAGAAGAGGTGCCCCGGAGACTGCAGGCCATGCCTCCTGAAGCCGAGGAGCAGTTCTGGGCTGCAGAGCAGGACGGAGGACAGACCCCCATGTCAGTGGCTGTTAAAGTCGTAATAAAGGAGACTTCTAGAGGAAGAGTAGAAGGAAGAAGGGAACACTGAGGGGGCTCTGCCTAAGGAATACTAGCACTTAAAGGGAACTGGCGAAGGAAATAATGAAGATGTACTGTTAGAAGTGGGAGGAGAACCAAAAACAATGGCATTTTGGAAGCCAAAGCAAGAGGTTCAAGGCAAAAGTTGTGGTTCATAATGTAAAGGTGCTGCGGAGAATTCTAGTAATAAAGGGTGTCCCAAAATTCACACAAGAAGTAATTTTGATAGAAAACACAGGTTTATAATTACAAATTGTAAATTTTCATTGCTGAACAATAAAAATGAATTGTTCTTTCATGTAGCACTCCATTTTTAATAACCCTGAACTGTCAGCTGTCACACTGTCTTTTTGTTTTTTCCATTGGCAACACTTTACCACAGATGACACAAAATTCAAATCTTGCGTGAATTTTGGGACACCCGTTATATGCAGGAAACGTCCCCTGGATTTGGCACTTGAGGAAGAAAGACCCTGCAGAGTAGTTAAACTGAGGGACAGAAGTCAGATCTCATTGAGCTCCAAGGAGTGAGGGAAAGGTCGAGAAGTACTGACAAGTTATGCTTACTATCTGCCAAGAAATTGGAATTGGGCAGGAAAAATGTAGAGGAAGGTTAAAAGGGACTAGAAGTCACTGCAGGCTCTTTGTTTTAGGACTTTTACAGAGTTTAGTCAAATACTCAGTGCTCTATTATTTATGTATCTATTAATCAGTGGTTCTCAACTAAGATCAGATTTGCCTCAGGGGACAATTGGCAACACCAAGAAATTTAGGTGTACATGAAAGACAATGGGACAAAAGAGAGAGGGTGTTTTAGAGTTCTGAGAGGTATTTTGGTTTTTTGTTTTGTTAAGATTGGAGAGATTTGACCATGTTTGGGGCCTGAAATGAATGAGGGGAAAAAGAGATATTGGTGGAATTGAGTCCCCAAAGTCATAAGAGGGGAAGTTATCTAGAACATAGATAACTACAGTCTGAGACAGTAAGTAGAAGAGTTCTTCCTATGAGTTCGAAGAGAAGGATGTGAGAATATAAATACATTTTTAGCTGTGTTTAGGAAGTTAAAAAGTTTGTATGAGGGCAAAGTGTCACTATCTTGGGGATTTGAAAGGTTTAGACTAGCTCATGGAAGTCATGAGAAAACCTACCAGACTCATGGAAAGGGATTTCTAAGCTGAGTGGGAACCATGCAGTCTGGAAGCTCTATTTTTATAGCAGCATCAACCTGCCTGGTCAAGTTGTTTTATAACAAGAGATCTCAGCTGCCACGGTATAGCGCAGAGATGGTAGATGATTAGATTGAGCCAAAGATTAAGACTTCCAGAGAAGTTTCAACAGAAGGAAAACTTAAGTCACAGAGGTTCAAATTGTTGCAGGAAGAGTAGATGAATAATTTTGATAATAGCTTCAAATTTTTCATGGTAATGTTTATCAAATGCTTATTCTATAGCATGTCACTTTTCTAAGTTCTGTGTGTGCATTGGATCACTTAATACTTATAAGAGCAATGGAGAAGTTTACTACGATTATGTCCCCAGAAAATTGAGGCCTATGTAGTTAGTAATAGGGCTGAGGTGTTAACCAAGGCAGTCTGGCTCCTAGACATACTGCCTGTGTTTGAAAGGGATGGAGAGGGATGAAAATTAATAGAGGAGTAGCCTAAGAAGAAAGGGAGGACTTAAGTAACCAAGAGTCTTTAGGAAGAAAAATGTGCACAGTGAGGGAAAGGTGATAAGGGAGCTAATGGTTGGGAGACTGAGATCAAAGTGATACATTAGCGTTTGGGATTTCAGAGGTCACACAAGGTTCAGGGTAGTGAGTTGTTGACGTGAAGTGGAGTGAAGGTGAGTATGATTAAACTAGAGGTCAAGAATTGAGAATACAGTGCGGTGGAAGGATCATCCACACAGTGGACTCTCTCTGGAGGAGGGCAGGCCTGGGACTGTGAAAGGGCATGTGATGCAGCTGCTCTAGCCATGCCAACAGTCCCATCTCTGCCATAGTGCTGTCCTCTGCCTGGGCACCTCTTCCCCAACATGCTCAAGTGGTTTGTCCACTTCATTCAGGTCTTAGCTCAAATATTTCTTGCTCAGAGAAGCCTTTCTATTTTTTTTTTTTTAAGATTTATTTTATAGTTTTTACAGAGAAAGAGAGAGAGAAAGACAGACAGACAGACAGACAGAGAAGGGGAAGGGCCCAGAGCAGTCTCCATAGTTGTACATCATCAGTTTTTGACATAGTTTCATTCCACACAGGTGTGCATGGGGCTGTGCAGGGTGGGAACCAGGTGAGGGGCCTCCCACATGGGAAGCACACCTGTGAATTGGGGGTCTCCCACATGAAAAGTTTGCCCTGGCAGGAACCGAACTGGGGGCCTCCCACACGGGAAGCACACCCTAGTTCAGCATATGGGTCCACATGGGCCTGAGCCAGGACTCAATCCTTGGACCCCGGGGCTGCGAGGTGACCGCTTAACCCACCAAGCCATCCCGGCATCCCCAGAGAAGCCTTTTTTGACTGCCCATCATTCTCTAGGTCCATCCACATTGTCACAAATGATAAGAGTTTGTTCTTTTTTATGGCTAAGTAATTTTCTAATGTGTGTGTGTGTGTGTGTGTGTGTGTGTGTGTGTGTGAGACAATTATTTAATCCAATCCTCTATTGATGGGCACTTACTATAGACCACTTCCTTATACCACATACAACAATAAACTCAAAATGGATTAAAAACTTAAATGTAAGACCCAAAATAATAAAACTCCTAGCAGGAAGCCTAGGCAATACACTCTCTGACATTGCTCTTAGTAATATTTTTTCTGAAAATATTGCCTTAGTCAAGGGAAACCAAATAAAAAAATAAACAAAGAGGACTACACCTGCCTTTTCCACATCATATTGCACGGTCTCTTCAAAGAGATATTAGCGTTTCCAGCGTGAACCAGCTGCATTTCTGAGTCTCTGCCCTCCTGCATTTTCTGATGAGGGAGGCAGTTATCCTGTGCACTGTAAGACACTGAGCAGCGTGTTCTCACTGTTTCATTAGGGAATAGCCAGCACGATTCCACCTTCTCCATAAGCAACATCTAAGTATTTACCTATACTATCAATGCATTTTTGTGTACTTTTTTTTAAGATTTATTTTATTGTTTTGGACAGAGAGAGAGGGAGATAGAGAGAGAAAGGGAGGGCCCAGAGCAGTCTCCATAGTTGCACGTCATTAGTTTTTGACATAGTTTCATTCCACACAGATGGGTGCAGGGCTGTGTAGGGCAGGAACCAAGCTGGGGGCCTCCTGCATGGGAGGCATCCCCTGTAAGCTTGGAGATGAACTGGGGACTGAACTGGAAGCCTCCCATAGGTGGGAAATGAACTGGGAGCCTCCCACCTGGAAAGCACACCCAACTCAGCGTATGGGTCCACACGGGCCGGGGCCGGGATTCAATCCTCAGACCCCAGGGCTGCAAATGAGCACTCAACTCACTGAGCCATCCCAGCTTCCCTTCATTTTTATTTTTTATGTATCCTTGATATTTATTCATTGTTTAATCCATACTTAATATATGTGTGTATGTTGATTAAATACTTTAATATCTTAGTGTTAAGCTCCTAAAAAATAGAAACTATGTTTATTAAATTCACATTGTTTCAAGCTTGCTTGAATAAGGGACAGGAAAAAGGGACCTGAACTCAACTCCCCCTGCCCACTATTGTTCCAGAAATAACCCGTTTCTAATGGATAGAAATAATGTCGAAGAGGGGCCAAAAAAGTATGCTCCCGTATTACCGCTCCTCCCTCCCTTCCTCATGGCAGACAACTCTAATCAACGCCAATGTCCTCTTGCTGAGCTCAGACACAGCATCAGAAACCTCAATAAAACACTCTGCTTAGTCATGACCAGTCTACCGGAATCTATTTGAAACTGCTGGAAATCTCAGTCTTTGGCTCAATTTAATCGTATACTGTCTCTGCTCTTATTCCTCAGCAGCTGGGTTCTCTTGACAAGAAAAGACTTGACCAGGCAGATTGAGGCTGCTATGAACTGAGAGTGTTCATGCTCTGCTTGGTTCACCACCAGCTTGAAAACCCCTTGACATGAGTCTGGTTGGTTTTCTCGCTGATTTCCCCATTTGCTGGTCTCAACCTTCATTATTCTTTTCAACTCCCCAGGATGCCAGTAGAGACTACGGGACATTGGGAAGAAATCTCTGGACATGAACTACTTCAAGGTTGCCCTGTCCTTTTAGAGTCACTCCTAACTGTGTGGATGTGAGCCATACATTTCCAAAATTCTCTCTCTGAAATATATTATACCCAGATGTTCATTTCTGAACTATTGGGTATTGGAAGTCAACTGTCTGTTTGATAAATATTTTAAGTGACATGGAGGATGGTTTAAGGGCTTTACTTTGAGGACACTTCTGCCAAAATCTCTCTCTTTGAGTGGGTGCTCCTGCACAAACAATATTATAGTAAAATTACGGAATTTTTCATATTACTTTACCATACATGTAATTTTTCAAAGCTATAATCATAACATATGCACAATTTACATTTTGCCTTTTTTCAATACTGTCTTACATATCAACCTACAATACTGGAAGTTTCAACTTTAAATTCTGAAGTTATGTTGTTGGGAAAAAATGTACCTTTGTTCTGGAAACACATCCCAGTGAACATCCTATCAAATGATGTTTGCCATCATTACTGGCCCCCCCAGTACTTTTCTCTGAGTGAAGGCGAGTTAAACATTTACATTCATCCTCCTTAGAATCCTTCACTCTTTTTCTCACAAGGGTGTCCAGGTTGATGAATTATGATGTGGTGCTGATCTCACTGTGCCAACAATGAATGCTTCAGGCAGTAAAAGCAGACAAGTTGAAAAGGAGGAGGTCTTTGTTGACCCAAATGTGTTTTTAATTATGGTATTAACAAAGATAAAGAAAAACCATGGGCACATAATGGGCACATAATGCGATGCATGGGTGATGTGATGTGGAGGTGTCCATTGGGAAACTGTCTGATTGTTACCAACCAATGTCATCCCATTAAATTTAACAATAAAATATAATAATATTAAAAAAAAAAAAAGAAAAGAAAAACCAGGAACGCGCAAAATAATCACTCGGGAGTCTAACAAAATAGACTTTCTGTTTACTTATTCTAAACCTTTTGTTTCTCTACATATTGGATCTTTTTTGTCTTTACTGGTATTTCTTTAAGAAACCCCAAATTAAATGTGCCTTGGCTTTAACCACCAAATAATTGCAGGGGGAAAAATATTACCAAATATAAAATAAATCATGTTGACATTTAAAGATTAAAATGAAGCCACAGCTTGATCAAAGAGATTTATTTGTTGATATTTGTTCATCATTATGAATCTTTCAAATCTTACGTAGGCAAAAGTGATCCATTACTGTTTTCCAGGAAGTGATAATATCTCCTCCAGTGTCATTAACAATGTTAATCTTGTTCAAGGTTCCCTGCATTAAAAATTTATAAAAGCAAAACGTTGCCATAGTAACTAATCTAGATCAGCGTTTCCTGGCCCTTATGATTCAAAGACCTCACTTATATAAGCATAGCATTGTGGGCACGATGTTATATACTTACGTGGATACATATATACATATGCAGACATACAATAGGCTCCCCTCTCCTTCATGGGGAACTTTTTCTTAAAACAGTAGTAAAGCATGAGTTCCAGAAATAGGGAAGCCTTCTGTGCCTCTATAGCCTCCTATCCATTTACTTAGGAGCACTTCTGTGCTTGATCTGAGTAATCAAATAATTTGTTCCTGCCACAGCCATGAACACTTATGTGGGGGCTCTCTGCTTAGCTTCTCCCCCCCCCCATTTCCTTCACTGGACCAATGTGTTCATCAGAAATCTTTCCGTTGCAAGCAACAGAAATGCACTCAAGAGAGTTTAGACAGAGAAGAGGAAATGTCGGCAGCCCCAGGAGGAGCCAGAACAGACGGCAAGGCCTGTCAAGCCAAACCCAGGCTCTGTCCAGGACCTCGCGTGCCCTCCTCGTGTACACCTGCTTCTTCCTTCTCTCTGCACACTGGCTGTTAGGGAAGACGTGGCTACTTCCAAATGCCCTCTCTGCCCCAGGCTGTATGCTCATTCCAAATTCTTCAACTCGTTTTAGTGATGGGAAGAAGGTGGCAATTGGCCTTTCATTATCAGAACAGGGAATGGGGAAGACTCAGGAAAGAGATGGGGAGATGGCATGGATTTGAGAAATATTTTGGAAATATTGATGACACTCGAAACACCTGAAGTAAGAAAATAATGCAACACACCTATGTGCTTTTTCCTTGCCTCATTTCTCTTTTTCTGTCCCAATATATCAAAATTGTCTAACCTTTTTAAAATCTACTGGGGGAAATAAATGATTTTATTTGATTTTTTTTTTAAGATTTATTTTATTAATTTTTGACAGAGAGAGACAGAGAAAGACAGAGAGAATGGGGAGGGCCCAGAGCAGCCTCCATAGTTGACATTAGTTTTCCATATAGTTTCACTCCACAGGTGGGCACAGGGCTGCGCAGGGCAGGAACTGGGCCGGGAGCCTCCCACATAGGTGCCAGCAAGAACTGAACTGGGGGTACACCCCAGTTCAGCATGTGGGTCCGCATGGGTCGGAGCCGGGATTCGATCCTTGGTCCCCGGGGCTTCAAAGCGAGCGCTTTACCTGCTGAGCCATCCCAGCTTTCCCTGATTTGATTTTCTTTTAAGATTTATTTTATTGTTTTTGACAGAGACAGAGAGAGACAGAGAGAAAGGAGAGGACCCAGAGCAGTCTCCATAGGTGTACAGTTTTCGACATGGTTTCATTCCACACAGGTGGGCAGAGGCCACACAGGGTTGGAACTGGGCTGGGGGCCTCCAGCATGAGAGGCATGCCACCTCAAACCAGGGACCTAGCAGGGGGGTGAGAACCAAACTGGGGGCCTCCCGCATGGGAAACATACCGCAGCTCAGCATATGGGTCCACACAGGCTGGGGTCGGGATTCGATCCTTGGTCCCCGGGGCTGCAAAGTGAGTGCTTAACCCACTGAGCCATCCCGGCTTCCCTGGAAATAAATGATTTTATGCAGCTCAAGTCCTATTGGGAAATGAAGAGAGTACAAATTTTGAATGAAGAAATGAAGAAATAAATGAATGAATGAAATTAGATAGAGATAGATGTATAGCTAAATAGATGATGATGATGATAGCAGATAGATAGATAGATAGATAGATAGATAGATAGATAGATAGATAGATAATAGGTGGGTAGGTAGGTAAGTAGATAGATAGATAGACAGACAATAGGTAGATAGATGATAGATAAAAGTGGGTTCTTCCTGACACATCAGAGTGTTAGTTGAGGACAACAGTGAGGCCAAAGGTTTCAGCTCAGTCTGTGACCCTCACTTGCCCATACATGATGGGACTGGAGTTAAGAAGAGTGGGAAGAAGCTGGGGAAGGCAACAGATTCCCTCAATCCCCTGGGAGTAAAAACTGGAGTCCTTTTGTTATAGATGGATCCCTAGCGGTCTTAGGGGTCTTTTTTTATAGATGGCACTGCAGGTGGAGGCCCAGTAAAATCAATTTGTGGGGAAGGGTTCTCCAGATGAAAGCTCAATGGAGAATCTACTGAATTGGAAGATTTACAGGTCTTGTAAAAGGTTTACTACCTAAGTTCCGCATGGAAAATGTGAAAGGCCAAGAAGAGCAAGTTAGGGCAGAACAAGGAAGGGAGCACTCTAATGCTGGTTCCATGAGGCTCTCCCAACTTTCACCCTGCTCTTCAGAGATTCAAAATGTTAAATATGTGATTAACAAACTGGACTGCAGGCCTAAGGGCCTAACACTTATACCCACATCCCAGCCGCTCCAGTTCTTTGTGTGCAGGTTGGGGAGCTGGCCTGGAGCGAAACCAAGCAGTAAAAGCAGCTGAGCTCAGCCAACCCCAAAGTCCTCCCTTTATGCTGATTTTCCCTTGCCTCTTGCAGCCCCTTTCCAGCCCTTCCCAGAACCTTGAAGAAGGGATTATAGTCATTAGCAATTTAGCGTGAATAGATGTTCTCTCTTCAGAGGATATTTCCATTTTACCTTTTCTCTAATTGAAGGTTTCCCAGAGACCTTCTTAGAGGAATTTTAAGAAGAGTATATTTAAAACTGCAGCAGTTCCTCCCTCTCTAAAATACTAGTCAGACCCTGGTAAAAACAGCTCAATTCCATTCAAGGTTGAGATTTAACCAGTGCACATGGTTCTCTCTGTGGCGACACCATTCGCCTACTTCTAGTCTGGTTGGCCACTATCTGAGCCCGCCTTCACCCTGTTCCAGTGCTCCTTTCTGGGACCTTCTGGAGTTCTCCAGGATCCAGAAACTAAAGGGTCATCCTGGTGCTCTTGGGGACCTCCTGGGCCCCGGTGTGCCCTACTGGAGGCAGCATCCAGTCTGATTGGTTGTGGGCAGTACCATTCTGACTGTGAAGTGTTTTGAATATCACTCCTGCTTCTATCTCTTTAAGCATACTTTTCACTATTTACATTACAAATTAAAGCCCCTACTTCTCCCTCTCCCAAATCAACAACCATTGGACTAAATTGAAATCTTTCCTAACATCTATTCCCTTTAGTACCTCCAAACAACAGTGGAAAGAAAGAATTACTGAATAGTAAACTCTGGGAAGAAAAAAGAATATAACTAGACTGTGGTTTCTAAATTTTGCTATGCCTGAGAGTCACCTGGAAAACATGTGTAAAAATGCGGATTTCTAGACTTCATCTTCAGAGATTCTGATTTCATAGATCTGGGATGATTCAGGATTCTCAATTCTTTTTAAAAAGATTTATTGTATTGTTTTTGACAGAGAGAGACAGAGAGAAGGGAAGGGCTCAGAGTAGTCTCCATAGTTGTACATCAAAAGTTTTGGACATGATTTCATTCCACACAGGTGGGCGGGGGTCCACGCAGGGCAGGAGCCAGGCAGGGGGCCTCCCACATGGGAGACACACCTCTGTGACCTGGAGGCCATGAACCGGAGGCCTCTCACATGGGAAGCTCGCCCCAGCGAGAACTGAACTGGGGCCCACACCCCAGTTCAGCATTTGGATCCGCACAGGCTGAGTCCGGGATTTGATCCTTGGACCCCAGGGCTGTAAGGGAGTGCTTAACCCACTGAGCCATCCAGGCATCCCCAGGAATTGGAATGTTTAACACGCATCCCAGGTAAATCTGATGCACATGCTTCCTGAATGACACTTAAATACTGAACTCAACTCTTGCTGTGAATTATGCACAGTTGCTATGGCTAAGACATATCTTCACCAGGAGCTTAGTTTATCAGGATTTTACAAGCATTCACCTTACTTCAGTTCCTACAGGTTTAACTAGATGATTATGATACAAGTTTTCCTGATGCATGTACGTTGATCAGTGCTCCATTCTTCCTGATCCTCTATAAACACTCTTTTTTGTTTTGAAATTACAGAGTCTGTCATCCCAAGTAGTGGAACATTTCATGTAAAGCTCCCTAAGAAGCACAACGTGGAACTTGGAATAACCATAAGTTGTAAGTAGAACTATTTTCTTTTTGGTGGTTTTTTTTTAGAATTAAAAAAATACATTAGAAAATTATATTGTCAAAATGTTACCAGTGTGACAAATGTTTTAAGTGTCATCGCTGATTTTCTATTAATGACAGAAAGATGTGGAGCCAATCACACCTCCAGCATTTACTAGCTATGTGAACTGGGGAAGTTACTTAAACTCTCTCTGATCTTCTGGTTCTTCATCTAAGATAGAAATAAGGATATCTACAAAATATAGGGTAATATTAAATAAAATAACTGATGTATATGCCAACTATAGTCCCTGGTAAGTAATAAATACTCAATAAATGTGTCTCTCACCACTTTCCATAAATAATTAAGTGAGCATATAAAAATGCATATAGGTTCTCTACATTTCAGTATATTGTGGATTAAGTTTTCATAATAATCTACATAATGAACAAAAATTACTTTATTTACTTTTAAGACTATCTTCCCATCTGGTCACTATGTATCTATAATCCATTTTGCAAGAGTAACACACTGTCCTTACTTTAGTAACTTTCTCAATTTTCCCAAAATACAGGTGTCTGAGTAACCAAACAAAAAGAAAAGCAGAACATGTAAATGTGCTTATTTCCTTCCTTTTGCAAGCCTCTAGATTTATAACTGCTTTGATAGAACGAATTTGAAAAAAAGTTCATCCCCAGTGGAGTTTTATAGAATGGAAATGGAGGTTTTTGTGCTTTTAATATACATAAACTAAGTTTGTCCATATATGCCCCCCAAGAAAATGAAGTAAATGATTAATGCATACAGGCCAAAGGAGACATGGAGGCAATGTTTGTGACTAATGGATGGTCCCTTCAAGAAAGTAACGAGGCTGCATGAATGTGTCTCACCACACTCTGTGGGATAGCGTTTATGTCCATGGTTGAGGCAAACATAGAGTTCTCAATCAGGCAGTATGAAATGGAGGCTGTTCAGTTTCAACATGGACCATACAAATTTAACACTAAAATGAAATTTTATTTATAACCAATAAATTATTAATACATGTACTAGTGCAATGCTAAAAATAGTGGAACTACAATACAGAATAAATGTGAAGAACAAGAAACCATATGTATGAGAGAGACTCCCACGTACACATACAAAACCCCAAAGTGGCCTACAGGGAAGAAAAGTAGGGCTAATGTGTCTGGTGAGCCTCTATGTAGTAAACAGAAAGATGAAACAGGGCTTTGGAGACTCCAGACCTATTCAATGTGCTACTCAAGTTACTTATGCCTTTAATTGGATCACTTAGCCTCTTAATTTGTTCATTATGAAGCAAAGATCATATGCCATTATTCTGTCAATAGCTGTGGTTACTGAAATTAAGACAGAGAGCTCTTCAGAACTTTTCTAAAAATATTTGGAGCTCAGGGTAACTTTTGCAATCTTCATGAACTTAAGGCTGCTCTCATTGACTGTATTCTGTTCCATTCATTTATTGCATCGGAATTGGCTGTGGCAGTGGTACCTCTTGGAGTTTTGCAGTGTGTGACCTGCTGGCTGCACACAGAGGCCCCGCCTTCCACTCCATGCTTTGTGCCTTTTGCCTGCATTAAATAACTATACCCTGAGTTCCCACCTTGCCTAGGCCCCTAGGCTAAGTTCTCAGAGATGCTTACTGCTGGTGCATGTACTGAAGACACCTACTCCTCAGAAACTTCTATCGCCACACATTTTACACGCAGTTAATTTACTCTCAAATTTTAATGGGAAAAGGGTCTTTTTATGTTTTTTATACAGTAGATTTATTCTTAAAATTGATATAGTTTATAAAGGAAATTATCTATTTAAAAACTAATCCTATGATATATTCCCTTTTTAAAGTCAGTAGTTATGGGGAAGCTGGAATGGCTCAGTGGGTTAAGTGCTCACTTTGCAGCACCGGGGACCAGGGATCAAATCCCGGCCCCGGCCCGTGCAGACCCATGTGCTGAACTGGGAGCTCCCCCAGTTCAGTTCTGTCTCTGTATATATATATATATATCTGTCAAAAAAATAAAAAAGTAAAAATAAATAAAATATTTAATAAATAAATAAATAAATAAAAATAAAGTCAGTAGTTATATGTTCAATCTGTTTGAGGTGTAGTCATGTACACACAACTACAACATATTTTATTCACATGAAGAAGAATTTAAAGTAATGTTTTGTGATGGTGTTACATAATACATATGCACTGAGTATTACTTCTAAAACTGATTTTAAACCAATAATGGAAACGACCAAAAAAACCCTTCATGAACGGTTTGAAGTTTAGCCAGCCATAGCTAAAGTTATGCACGGAAGCTAGACGTGTTGTGCTATTCCTAGATGGAGACGTGGTGCATAAGCTTGTAAAACATGCTTGTCAGCCCTTCTAGAACTACAACTCTATTTATACAACTAATCATCACTACACTGAGTGTCTCTTCTCGTGGAAAAATACTTATATTTTGCCAGCTGGGAAAGCAGAAGTTGCTAAAAGAAAAAAAAAATTCAGAATTCATTTTCATTATTATGAAATAGCAATTCCTGAGGCCTACTGCAGTTCCTGGCATACACAAGGTGCTTAATTAGTTCCTGTCTTTGTTGAGTGAATAAGGAGTCTATCATAAACAGTCTTCTACTAACCACTGTGCACTCTAGGAAATGGGCCTCATAAGGAGTTGATGAATATAGATGTTTGTCCAAAGGCGATTGCATGAACTGAAGAATCATTAACTAGAAAAGTGATTAAGAACTCAGAGCCCAGATGGCCTCACTCCCCAACCCTCTTGACCTCACTGTACCCTGTTTCCTGGCCTATAAAATGGTGTACTTATCACCTCCTTTGTAGTGTAGTTGAGAAGATTAAGTGAGTTAGTATATGTAAAGTACCTGGAGCACATTATATAAATATAAAAAATATAAATATATAAATGTAAACATAAAATATAGACATAGACATAAATAAATATAAATGAATATTAAGATAAATATAAATAGTAATATGTAAATAATATAAATATCCTTAACAAATGTTATTATAGTTGTTATGGCATTATTTTACATTTAGAGCCTGTGAAATATTTTAATCAAAGCTCTACCCCCAGAATTTAGTGCCAAATGCAATTATATTAAGTAGGAAATCAAACGCACACAGATACTGTTAGTGAAACCAAGGCACTGCAAGGATTTATTGATGTTTCTCACTAACTTTCTACAAACTCCTCTTTCTGTCTTCTTCACCTTGTGAAAGCTCTGGTAAGAAAGGGGCCTCCATATCTGGAAGACACCATCAAACCCTGTCACATTTGGTTCAGGCTCACTCTTCACACCTAATTGACTGAGAAACGAGTCCCTCTGATTTTGGATGTGGTGAGCAGTTTTAGACTAACTTTCTTTGGTTCCTGGTGAGACATTCAGAGTGCATTAGCATCAGGCATTATTTTTATTAATGTTACTACTATAATATGGAGTGATTTATTATAGCTAATAAAGTAGGATGACCTAGCAGAAGGATGCAGTTTGGGACTAGAAGTAGAATCCTGAAGCTCTGGCACTTCAGTCAATCAGAAGCCAAGTGCAGACCCTCCAGCACAGCCCACCTGCCTTTGAAGTCCAAGAATCCAGGTTGTCTCTGTCATGTGCCGTTGTCAGTAAAGTCCTTTTTCTTTCATGGTTTTATTAGGGGCATTTATATCTACTTTGTACCAAGCAGGGCTCTGAGCCATGTGTGTTTTCTCATTTAATCTTCAAAGTGGTCCTGTGACATACCTCATATAGGTCCATTTTCCAGAGAGGAAAGTAAGCTCACAGCTGGTTAACCTACCAAAGACCCAGAGTTAGAAAGGCTAAACAAGGATGCATACCCTTTCTGCCTGACTTAACATTGGCTTTGCTGTCTCACTAACAGTCACCCTGTCTCCATCTTGTTGGTGAACCTTCCTAGATCCTTAATCAGAAAACTAAAAGACAGCACTTTGTGAGTGCAGTTAATTTGTTGGCTTTCTTTTTTAGTTGTGAATGAATTGCTTACAGGAACAAAGCCTTCCTTTTCTTATATATAAAATCATTAAGCAGTCTTCATGACAAGCACAACAAATCTGCCGTTTTCCCCTACAGACTTAAGAGTATTTAGAACAGAATGTTTCAAGTTCTTTGCAAACTCTGCAATAAAAACTCCACTCACTGCTTCATTTCAAATCAAATAACTTGTTTTACCTGTCAAGTAGTATATATACGGTTGCAATTAAATTAAAACAGAATGACTGTGTGTGTGTTGTTCAAACAAGTTTTGGAAACTTATCAGGCCCTTTGAGCAAAATGCTTTGCCTATCAGAGTAAGTTCCATGAATGGCTAGATATTATAGAATGTTCCTGGAATACTTTGTTGATTAATATTTAATTCACTTCAAAATTCAAAAGATCTCACCTGTCTTCTAATACAAAGTTTTTTTAAACAGAGTTTAGAGACTGCCGTTTTCTACCTCTTCCAACAGCAATTGAGAGTGTCAACCGGTGGTTGTTGGTGCCAATTAAACACCAACGGAAATCTCCAATTTGGGGTGCAATAAAGGAAACTATTCAGTGCAAACAGCTCAACTGTGGGAACAGCTCAACAGTGTTACAGCTCAATTCTGAAACACCACAGTTGTGGAATAACAGGGTTGTGAGTCAGCCCTAGGGTGAGGCCACCTCCGGCCAGACAGCTCCCCTCCGCTCCAGTCCACCCTGCTCCACTCTGCCTGCTCTGCTCTGCTTCGCTCCGCTTCCATGTCACGTCTTCAATGTTTCAACTCCAGCCCGGGAAAAGCAGTCTTGAGTCTTCAGTGGAAAGGGGAAGTACGCTTTCCTAGCCAGAGGGGTGCTAGAGGGAAGTCCCTGCACCTGTTCCCTGATTGGCCCATCTTCATGCAAAGGAGAATTCTAAATCCTCGTGATTTGGTTGGTCCAAAAAAACACTATCCTGATTGGTCAGAGTGGAGCCTCTCTGATTGATCAGTGAACAAGCTAATGGAGGTATACCTGCCAAGCTCTAATTGGATAGGGAAAGTCTCTCATCCTATTGGTTGAAATAGGATTTTAAGAACTTTATAAGTTGGTTAAGATGGCAGGAACATACTGCAAGTAGGCTGTTTAGTGTTGGCTTCTTCCTGAAGCACAGCTTGTATGGCAGGCTTCAGTTTAACAATAGAATGTGAGCCCAGTTATTTTGTATTATAATAGTATTCATTTCCTCCTTCCCATGGTTATAATGATATATCTGATGTGCTAATAATGTTATAATACCTACCAGGAATCCTTCTTGTTAGGTATCTTCTTTCTCAGGATCAACAAGAGGAAAAGAACCCATGTTCACTTTAAGAACCAGTTTCTGATAGCAGAGATGACTAGTGATTTTAAAACTTCAGGGGTCAAAGATAAGGTGACCAGATTTTAACATTGGTAAAGTGGGACACTATTGACCGGGGGGGGGGGGTTCTTGATTAAAAATTTGGTCTATCTCCCGCCGTTCCCTAGCTTGTCGTGCATTCTTTCCAAAAATCGGGACTTTTTTAAAATGCCACAGGACGCGGGACAAATTGTTAAAAATCGGGACTGTCCCGCCAAAAGCGGGACGTCTGGTCACCTAAGTCAAACATGATAGCTTGAACACGGGCATTTACCTCTGCTCCCTTCCCATGCCCATTCTAAAATGACAGTGTAAGATTTTTCAAAAGGAAAACACCGATAAGAAGAGGAAAGGGAAAATAGACAGCAACAACCAAATTTGAAAGTGATGAAGAAGATGGAGAAAGACTAATTTAAAGAAGCAGAAGGAAAAGCTGATAGTGAACCTGATTTATGTCCTAAACTCCCAACAGGCCCAGAAATTGGTGGGATCAGCAACTCCCGGAAGTGAGAGCGATGGTAGGGCTAAGACAGGAGGATTGTGTGGGAGTCTGTTAAGAATAACTTAGTGGGAAGCCAGATGGCTCAGTGGGTTAAGCGCTCACTTTGCAGCCCTGGGGACTGAGGATCGAATCCCGGCCCTGGCACGTGCGGACCCATATGCTGAACTGGGGAGTGTCCCCAGTTCAGTTCTAACTGGGGCGAGACCCTGGTCCAGTTCCTGCCCTGCGCAGCCCCGCGCCCACCTGTGGAATGCAACTATGTGGAAAAACCAATGATGTGCAGCTATGGAGACTGTTCTGGGCCCTCCCCCTTCTCTCTGTCTCTGTATCTCTCTCTCTCTCTCTGCCAAAAACAATAAAAATAAATCTTAAAAAAAGAATGACTTAGTGCCTTCATGCCACTCCCCCACCCCCTCCTCGAGCAGCCGGGTGCCCCTTCCCTCCGGAAGCATGAAATCATGACCCCTGGGCTGGGAGAGCACAGCTCCAGGTAGCACTACTGCTCTCAAAGCAGATGAGGTAGAAGTTTCCATACTGGACGTTGTGACAGCTAGTCTTCTTTGCCCCTTGAACTCACAGAAGCCAGGTAGCCAGGCTCAATATCCTCAGAGCAGGAGGAAAAAGTAGAGCCATGTGACCCAAAGAAGCAGCCTGGCCTGAATGATACAGTGAAGACCCAAGTCCACAGGCCCAGCGCAGGTGCACCACGCTCTCAGCTCTCCAGGGCCACACTCCTTAACGTGAGCACGGAGCTAAGGAAACATACACCTGAGAAAAAATTCTCCTTTGCAAGACTATCACCAAAAACAAAGAAGAAAACTGAGAAACAGCACATGCCAGCAAAAGAACATTTTAGAAAGAAAAAAAAAAAACTATAACATTTTTAGCAACATAAGATATATCATTATATCCATTGGAAGGAGGAAATGAATACTATTATAATACAGAATAATGTACAGAGGGGAACAAAGAGTTCTTGAAACTTGAGAATACAGCAGAAATGGAAAAACCAATTAAAACATTGAAAAATGAAGTTGAGGAAAATTTTCAGGAATTAGAATAAAACAAATAAATGAGGAATATAGAGTAGATAGGAATTATGCAGGAGGAGTGCAAATGATGCAATATCCAAATAATAACCATTACAGAAAGAAATAGGAGAAGACAACATCAAATAATTTCATAACATTTTCTAGAATTGATGGATATTCATTCTCCCTCAGGAAGCTACTGGAGAATGTGGGCCAAGAGAAAGTAGATCCAGAAAAAGGGAGAGTTAGATTCAGGGTGCAAGGACTCCGAGGATGCAGGAGAGCAATGTTAAAAGAGAAATTGAGTCATTTAAAAAAAATTTTTAAGTTTCATTGAACAAAACTAGGTTCAAACCAGGCAGCGCCAAACTGGAAGTGGGTAGGAGCCCTCCACCCACAGTAGCCAGGGAAAAAGTTACATCAAGTGTGGAAGCCAAGAAAGGAAATTATATTTGATCGGCTTTAGCTTAAAGAGTAGGTGGCTGCGATTGATTGTCCTTAGCATTTTAATTTCATGACATTGAGGTATTTACAGGCTTGGGTTTTGATTTGCTTCTGTAGGCAATCATGGCATTAGAGCCACCTTAATCTAATAGATTACTTGTTTAATTAATTTAACTGAAGTGAAGAATATTTCTGATTTCCCAGGGTTTATGGAAAGAAAAATTCTAGTATCTGTATCAGAACCCTAGAAAGCAAACAGTCCAACTAGGTTGTAAACCTCTGACAGAATTGCTGATATGATTTAATATTTTGAGAGGAGATGTACATAACCTGGGAAATCTGAGGCCTTGAATAAATGATAAACACGAGAAAACTAAGCAAACAAAAGCATCAAGACAAAGGATAACTGAGGGGAAAATATATTCTGCAGGCTACATGATGGGTTGTGCATACTATTTACTCAATCATACTCAAAAATACCAAGTATTGATCTTATAAAATATTAAGACAAAACTGTATTGGAAGAATGGTGGGGATAAGAAACATACATGAATATGGTGGTGGTATAGGTGGGAAAGAACTAATTCTTCATCTTTCATAATGGAAAGTAAATAACTAACACTGAAAAGTAGGTTATTTAGCAATGTATAAGCAGCCAAAAGTTGCATTTGAGTAAGCAGGTGCTCTTCTAGAACTTTTAACTCTTTAAATTGTATATATGTATAATTTTTATACAAATAAAAATACATTTTAAAAAGCATATTATAGTAGTTTCATTGTGAGAATCAATACCTATGGGCAGCATGAAAATATCAGTTATTATAATGTTATGTAAATGGGCATTTGTGATTTGGGATAAAATTTTCAGTGACATCGTGCTGGATTGCAAAAGAGCTGTAAAAGCCGTGACAATGATGAGTTTTGTACAAACTTGTAGATGACTCAAAAAAATTCATGTCTAGTAACAACAAAAACAAGTGAAGAGTATGAATTAAAATTATTTTATGAACTATGCATGGGGAAAAGCAGTATTTTAAATTTCATATAAGTTATATAGCGTGGGATTTTGCATCATTGCTCTTTCCCTTTTGCCAGGCTATTAGTTCTGCATGTTGTCCCACTTATATTGAAATTTTGAGTGGCTCTGGTTGCTGGTTCTTAGTTTTTCAGAACTGAACCTTTTGTTGCCCTCCTTTTCTGAGCCACATTCTTGACCCACTTCCTGTAACCTTCTCCTCATATGACATGTTTGTGTGGCCGTCCAAGTTGGGTTCACTTCTCAGAAGAGAAAACTATTTCCTCCCTAAATTACCTCATGAAATTTAACCAGCCTGCCTCTCCTTTCTATCCAACTTCTCTGGCGTTTTGTGGCCGTTACTCAGAGCGGAAGTACCTAGTTCACAGCCAGTGTTCAGTAAATATATGATAAAGGGATGATTCGGTGGAGAACTTTGATCAGATTGAAAACACTGAGTGAGTGCTAGTGTATGCTCTCACGCTGAGGGTCACAAACTCATCAGCCCTCAGGGCTGAGACAAGTGAGTGAGATCCTTCCAATGAGGACACATGCAAATGGGAGACGGAAAGCTCCATCTAAAGTCGGGAATGGAAAGTGAGCCCAGTGACGCTGAATAACCATAACAAAAATAACACCGTGTTTTGCGTCCTATGTGCACTAGTCCGACCACTTTACGTGGAAAAACTCAATCTTTACAAAACAAACTCTATGAGGTAAACACTATTATTATCTTCATCACCATTTTACAGATGAGGAAGCTAAGGTGCGTAAAGACAAAGTACTCAAATGCACAGAGCTAATGAAGTGGTAGAGCCAGGATTCTGAACCCAAACATCTGGCGGCCAAGTCCTGGTTCTTAATCACTATACCATATCGTCTTTCTAATTTTTTTTAAAGATGACATATACATCGGTATGAAATCTACTAATTTTGATATGTTGGCAATAAATTTAATTTTTTTAAGTACTATAATCCAAGGAAAGCATTCTTGATTTGTGGCTTTTTCTCAAGTCATGGGTAGCTAAAACTTGGTGCTAGGGTGCATAAACCATAACTGAGTCCCCAAAACATTCATCACCACATTTAATGTCTCTGGTATTTATGGTAGTGACATTGTCAGGAGCTCATACAGATTTGGACCCACTTCTGGGTTTGTATTCATCATTCCAACTGGTATCCACACTGATGAACCTTTCAACCTTAAGTATGCATTTGGCTGAAGGAGACAGAGAAGGATCTAGTAAGCATGAGAATGGCCATCATACTTGTCTGTAGACCATAAGAAATTTCATACCTCTCTGCAAACCTGTGTGGGTTTGTCCAAGTGGTCACAGTGCTATTTTCTTCTGTTGCAAGGATGGCAAAGATGTTTGATGTGTTTTGTTGCCTCTACTATTGTTTTGTTTTGGACAATTTCAGTAGAATATAGATTTTCTTTTAAACCAAAGAAAACGTTGAGTGTTCTGTGATAGTTACTTCAGCTTGGTAAAATATTGTGTAAATTCATTGACAGATACTAGAGGAGTTGTACTTGCTGGTAATAATGAGATTTTTATTTTTGTACCCTATTTGCATAACAATTTGCAATTCTGAAATATGACATGAGTAAAAATTCTAGCTACTTATATTTCTCTAGAGGAATTATTTCAAATTATTGAGTGGAGGTATAAATCATGAATTAATTGTAGTGAATAGAATGCTTCACATTTTTTGCCAGAAGCCAAGAATAATGATTGAATGAGGTCCCATTAACACTTACTATGGACTAATTTAGACAGTGGGTAGGGTGTTGGTATATGTTTGCTTTTTCTTTTAATGTTCTGTTGAGATAGTAAACCATCTGTTCTTGTGCATAGACATTTTTTCTGGGATTCAGATGGGATTATGGGCTAGGATATGGCTCTATGATTATTACGGGGTGATCAGAGTGTTTATAAGAAAATCTTTCTTAAGGGGCCTTTTAATGATCACTGCAGGCTTAGGTTGGCAAAATATCTCTTGGAGGCAAATGTTTTTGTTTTTGTTTTATTACAAATGTTGATATAGTTAATTTTAAATGTCAGACTCCTAGATTAAATATTTCTAAATTTCTATGTTAAGATGATATTTTCGTACTTATTTAGACTATAGTTCATTTTCAAGGTTAATCCTAAATAGTCTCATTGCTAATTGCTTTTCATTCTCATCTAATGGAAATACTCCTAAGAAAAATTATAAAGCTCAAAATTGACCACTGTGCAGGATGATAGCTTTATCTGTAAACTCAATATAAGTTATAAGTACATGTTTAAAATATGAATATATAAGGGCTGTCTGGAAAGTATCTAACCTTGTCACTGTTCTTGTTACATTAACAACGGCTGGATTTTTTCCAGACAGACCTCATATATAAATATGTAATTAAGTAGCATGAAATATTTACTACTGGTAATAAAATAAAATAGTCATGTTCCAAAATATTTTAGAACATTCTAGGTATGAATTTGTGAACAAAATTTAAAGATGTACAATCTATCTAGCAAAAGATCCCCTTCTGGAAAAATAATAACTTTAAATCAGTAATTTGCATCCACTTTCCCACCCAGGACACTTGTTAATATAGCACATTCCCATAAATAATGGTGTCCCTTCCCACAAAAGGAATGAAAGAAAGGGTGGGCGGGGAAGCCGGAATGGCTCAGCAGGGTGAGCATTCGCTTTGCAGCCCCTGGGACAAACAATCGAATCCCAGCCCTGGCCCATGTGGATCCATATACTGAACTGGGGTGTGTTTCCCATATGGTAGCCCCCCAGTTTGGTTCTCACCCTTTGGTTCAGCCCCTGGCTCAAGGGGGCATGCCTCCCATGAGGGAGACCCTCAGCCCAGTTCCCACCCTGCATGGCCCCTGCCCACTTGTGTGGAATGAAAACCATGTTGAAAACTGATGATGTACAACTATGGAGACTGCTCTGGGCCCTCCCCCTTCTCTCTGTCTCTGTCAAAAACAACAAAATAAATGTTTAAAAAAATAAAATAAGGGGTGGGAGAAGGGGTCACACGTGAGTACCACTAACAGGAGCCACCAATTGCTTTTAAGACTCTTCCTAGAGCGTTCACTCTTCACCTCCCTCTCCTGAGAATCACAGATTAAAATACGTTTAAACCTGATGGGCAGCTCTCCAATTGCTTTCTGGAAATACAAATTTAAAGTGACTTTACTTTAGTTTTAAAATTTATAAAAAACTTTAATGCAAACACATTTTTACATCAAGAAGATGTAATGTGCACATTCTAATTCATTTGTTGATTATCTTTGCTTTACATGCAAACTGTACTTACATCAACAGTTGTTAAAAGTAGAGGAAATGAGGGGAAGCCGGGATGGCTCAGTGGGTTAAGTGCTCATTTTGCAGCACCGGGGACCGGGGATCGGGGATCGAATCCCAGCCCCGGCCCATGTGGAATTATATGCTGAACTGGGAGCTCCCCCAGTTCAGTTCTCTATCTGTCTCTGTATATATATCTCTCTCTCTCTCTCTCCTTTCTCTCTGTCAAAAATAAATAAATAAATAAATAAATAAATAAATATTTTTTAAAAGTAGAAGAAATGTATAGTAGTGCGGGAATCGTGGATATGAATATGTGACTATTTTATCTTCATTATTACAGCACCATCTAGTAGAAAACCAGGAGACCCCCTTGTCATTTCAGATATCAAAAAAGGCAGTGTGGCACACAGGTAAGGAAAATGGATTTTCTGGTTCCTTGCAAGGCATTTCTTAACTAAAGTGGTCATGACCCCTGCCACACTCTAGGCAGACCTTGTTAACAGATCATGGTATTCTTAAAATTCTCCAGGCAGCCATTATTAATCAACTCTAGTTGACATTCCTAATGTCAATGGCTATTGTAGATCTCTCCCCTCATGCCAGTTTATTTCTAAATCTAATGCAGACAACAAAAAACTGCAAATGTTGGGTTTATTTTTAGGGACTTTCATGAGTCCAACATAGCCTCTCCTTCACTGATCATACCCACCTTTCACCTTCCAACTAAAAAACTGAATGTGGCGTCAGTTATAACAGACCCCCCACCTGGAGATAATAACTTATAGAAGAGCTTTGCTAGATGCCAGAATGTCCTTCCAGGCCAAGCCAGCTCCTTTGAGACTTAATGTTTGTGTCTCCTATTTGGCCCATGTACCATAAAAATCAGGAAGGCTCAAACTTTTGGTTTCATGGATCGAAAATATTTTTTTAACGATTGGGGAATACTAACATAAAACTGTTAACTTTCTTTTATTTTCCAGTTAAGGACATTTTAAAAATACCATCTATTATCACGGTCATTTCATTAAAGAAATATTTTAACACTCAAAAAGTAGTAAGGACATTGTATAAGTTCAAGAATGTAAGTATGGGCTCAGATGCTGTGACAAGGAGATTAATAAAAAGAGTGAATCAAATGAGACAAGTTTGTCTCTCAGATTGCAGTTGGGACGTCAATAGGCCATGCAGGGCTGGAGAACCGCTCTGCCACCCTCACCAGCTTGCTCAGCATTGCACTTCTCTAGCTACAGGAGGGAGAGGGGTGGTACCGAAACAGGCTGGGGGTGAGCATCTTTAGGAAGTGATCCCAAAGAAGGAAGGGGAGAATGGATGCTGAGAAGCAATTATCAACCTCTGTCACAGACATAATGCGTAAAAGGTGGTTCTTACCAAAACATAAGCTTCTTTACAAATGTATGTATACCTATATGCACATACAAGCACACACACGTCATTACTGTTTTTCTCATTCATGATGGACCTTACAAACTTTCAGCAGACCTGCAGGGGTCCACTGGTGTTAGACTGTCACTGGCCATGCTCCACATGGGTAACACCAGACTCACCCTCTCCCACGACTGCAGCCTCAGTGGGTTCCCTGTGTAGGTAGAAGGGGCAGAGGCACCAAGTCTCAGCCCTCCACTAAGCCCGTTCCTCCTTCAATTCCCTCACTCCCTCCGCCGCCACCTAGGTGCAAAAGAGCACAGTGTGGAGGGGCATAAGGACACTGGTCTCCATAGAGCCCAACATTTTGTCCCTTCCAGCAACCTTAGAATTCCTGAGCGAAGCTCACAGTGCTGTCCTGGTCTAAGAGAAGAAAGCATAAGAAAAAATACGTGTTTAATACTTCACAATTGAATGTCATGGCAGCCATCAAAATAAGACCGGAGGCCAGGGGCAAGCTGGGGGGGCGCAGGGGGTGTTGGAAATAAAATTCAATTTTAAAAATGGTGGAAGAACCTCTTTTCTTCTAAAGACTGCCATAAATGCTGTATTATGTTTAATACCTCTAAGTGGCCTGGTGACATGCTCATCATTATTTAGACATTGCTATTTCCTTACTGACAGGACTGGAACCCTGGAACTTGGGGATAAATTACTTGCCATTGATAATATTCGGCTGGACAACTGTTCCATGGAAGATGCAGTTCAGATCCTGCAGCAGTGCGAAGACCTGGTGAAGCTCAAAATCCGCAAGGATGAAGATAATTCAGGTACTGCGAGCCTCCTGTGAAGACTGACTTCTCTAACTGCCCATCTGTCACAAGAGACATTAGTTCTTACTCGTTTACATACAATAGGGCAAGTGACAGTGCAGCGGAGTCTTACCTACTTACAAAGGTTTTTAAATTGTGCGTTGAGAGTGTTGTATCAGTTTTAACTAGTGCTGCTTTTAAATGCTGTAATTCAGATATTTTCAGTATATAAACATTATGACAACTGTATCAAAATAATTTAATGTTTAAAGATGAGAACTAAATCAAGACCCAGTCCCATCCTAATACAATGGACCAAGTCATTTTCAAGATGATACTTATATTACATAATTATAACCATAGTGCATTTTACTTAATTTTGTAAACACGTTACCAGTTTACAAATGTTTAGTATCTATGATTTTTATTTACTGCCTATAATTTATTTATTATTATTCTCTTCTTACTTAGATTGCTTTCAATTGTTTATTATTTAGATCAGGGTATCCAATCATTTGGCTTCTCTGGGCCGCATTGGAAGAAGAATAGTCTTGGGTTACACATAAAATGCACTACACTAATGATAGCCGATGAGCTAAAAAGAAATCACAAAAATGTCTCATAATGTTTTAAGAAACTATGAATTTGTGTTGAGTTGCATTCAAAGCCATCCTGGGCCGCATGCAGCCGGCGGGCTGCCAATTGGACAAGCTTGATTTAAATAGTACAATCATGGATGTCTTTATGCATAAACATCTTTATTTAACCTTTCTTCTTTTGAATTATTTCCTTAGAAAATATCCCTAGAATTAGAATTGCTGAGTCAGATTAAAAAGGAAATTTTATGGTTCCTCATGAGTCTTGTACCCTGTTGCTTTCTGAAAGGGCTGTATCCATTTTTAGTGCTTCCAGCAATGTGTGGAACAGTGAAGCAGAGCTTCACAAACTCCAGTGAGCCTCAGAATCCCCTGAAGAGCTTGTTAAGACAACAGTTCCCCGGCTCTACCCGCAGATGGGGCCTGAAATTCTGCATTCCTGACGAACTCCCTGGTGATGCTGGCTGCTGTGGGCCAAGAGCACACTGAGTAGCTTTGCAGTACACACCCTTTTATCTGATTATTAGAACCTGCAGCTAATTGGAAGAAGTCCATTAATGGAAATAGTCAGCTAATGTGGAGGATTAGAGAAAGTAGATATACCTAACATAAATGTTTAATTTAAAATTCTACCAGTCTTATGGGTGAAGCCAAGGCCTTTCTTATGAACACTCTGCTAGCTACAAGTCTTTTTACTTACTGGCCTAAACCGTACCCATAATATATAGTTCATGACTTCCAGTTCGGAGATTTTTTACTTTAAATCAGTGAGAATTTTAAAAATGTGAAGCAATCTGAATTCTTACTTCATCTAGATTTTTATTTTCCCCGGTGTTTTCAAGTTTCTCCACTACATAATGAACAGCCGATTTTTGCTTAATGGCCGCCCCCCCCTTATTGACTCTTTCCAAAGAATTTGATTTTATTTTCATAGAACCACTATACTCATATTTCACAGGTTATATAGATTCATTAAATTACATAGCTACAATAACAAGTAAAATTGCCATAACAGGCTTGAGAATAAACATAATGTACTCTAAATTTTTAAGCTGACATCTCCAGTGGTTGCAGAAGCAGAAATACACAGGAGTACTAGAGAGAGAAACCTATAATCTGGAAGGTTCCATGGCATTGGTCAATATGTTTTACAGAGGATAGAGAGCCAGAATTAATTCAGCAAATTGCTTAATTAGAGATTGAGTAAGAGAACTTCTACTGAATATAATTTTATCCAAGCCAGTAATGACTTATTGTTCAAGTTCTGGAAGCACGTATAGTCAAACCATCTAGATCTAGAATTCACAGCCATGTCAGTTAATGTGTTTACGACCCACAGTCACAGTCCAAACAAGTCAGTAGTCACATCCATCAGTATAGCTGGTAAAGATGATTATGTCCAATATATTTTATAATCAGCAGTTTAAAATATGCATAGGTTTATATTCATTATTTTCCAAACAACTGATTTTCTGGTACCAACATTTACATTCTCTCCTTACAAGCTTGCTTCAGTTGCACTTTCTTGTTGGGATTTCTTTCAAAAGAAGGATAAATCATCTAGCATCATGCTGGGTTCTGTCCCAGAGAAGAGGCAAAGCCCTGTGGAGAACCCCATTTAGCATGATTTGCCAAGCTAAGCAGATCCCAGCTACCTTCCTTGCAGACTGAAAAAGCCATGCCAGAGGTGAACATGTTCGGAGCTCACTGTTGGCGATGCTTCTGTTCTAAAGCCAGACTAAGCAGACGCCTTGGGAAGAGTGACAGAAGCAACTGAGTGCTTAGAGAGACAGACCATACTTTTAGTTGCTGCTTTCCCTTGACTCATTTTTTCCCCATTAGACCTTTCCCCCTACAAACCCTTTCATTATAAACCAGGCACCTACCCAAAATAAGATTGTAAATATAGATGTGGGATATATAGTGTACAGATTAGTTCAAGGCAGATTATGTAGTCATAAAAAGCACATGCCTTAAAATCAGACCTGAGTTTAAAGTCCAGCTTGACCACATTTGAGTTGTGCAAATTTGGGCAAGTTACTCAATCTGCCTGAAATTCTCAGTAATAGGCACTTAATGATAGCCACCTCAGAGAGCTGTATAGCTTAGACTATTTTTATTATTATCACATTCTGAAATGCCTCTTCTCTAAGGTGACCAGATTTTAACATTAGTAAAGCGGGACACCATTGACCAGGGGGGAGGGGGTTCTTGATTAAAAATTTGGTCTATCTCCCGCCGTTCCCTAACTTGTCGTGCATTCTTTCCAAAAATCGGGACTTTTTTAAAACGCCACGGGACACGGGACAAATTGTTAAAAATCGGGGGACTGTCCCCCCAAAAGCGGTACGTCTGGTCACCTTACTCTTCTCCCATTTGTTCTGATCCTTCATTAAGATATAAATGAGTGGAAAAGTAAGCATTGATCATTACAATAGTCACTGATTTTGGAAGTATAATACTATGCTTAATCTGAAATTAAGATTGTGATTTGAACTGTTGTCATCCTTCTCAATAATTTGGAATAGTAATATTCTCTACTCTGTGAAATATTGTTCATAATGATATTGGACTTTCTGTACTCCGGGAGTCTTCTAGTTCTTTCCTTAACTGTCTGCTTCTCTCCATCCTTGATTCTCTCGTCGGTTATAGAAAGTTTCTAGCTATACTCAGTATAACTTGGTTTCCTAAGCCAGCAATACTGCAGTTGGATTGAACAAATGTTGCTTCAAAATGAAAGCATCTTTCAGCTGCCCCAGTTTCATTGTTCTGCCTTGTACCTTATCCAAGGAAATGGTAGAACTACTCTCAAACACTGTTCAAGTCTTTGTTTTTCATTCAGTCATGCAATCAGTGTTTATTTAATGTCCATGAGGTACAAGGTACTGTGTTAGGGAAAGCCAGTTCTTAGATTTCAAAGGACATGATCCCTGCCCTTAAATCAGTCATCATCTTGTAGAAGAAACAGAAGAAAATCAATAAGTAACAACATGATGAATGTTCTAGGGGCAAGCACAAAATGTTAAGAGAATGTGGAGGAGCCAGTGGTACCTGGGAAGCTCAAGGAAATGCTTCTAACAACCTTGGTCTCGAAAGTGTTTGGGAAATATTATTAGAATTCATCAGAGGAGGAATATGAGCCAAAGCAGGGTGCCAGAGAGCATGGCACAATCTAGTAGCAGATGTAGCTGAAGCAAGAAGTATGTGTAAGGACTCCATTGTAGGTTAGTAGGAAGACGTACTGAAGCCAGATGCAACTAACCCTCTTTGAAATAAAATCTCGTTTTGCCTTGATTGCATCTAGATCCAGTATTAATGAAGAGGGGAGAATTTAGAGGTCTGAAAAGGAACCCTGAAGCAAAACAGTAGAGAATTTGAAAAAACTGTGGGAAGAAATAGATGGAAGCTGGAAGCTTCCGAATCGGTTCCAAATAATTTCTAAGAGTCTGTTTAGACCACACAACTGTAAGGAAGCTGTGGGTTGAGTGTTGTTCTAAGTGGTTTATTTTCTCAGGTCTGTCCCCCTCTAAGAAACATACCCATACTCTGAAATGCATTCCATCACTTTTAGTTGAAATGAACTTTGATTGACCTGTTTGTTTATGCATTCCAAAGACTCTCTTCCAAACCCAAGCCTCCTATTCAGCCACAGAAGCAGCTGCCCTTATGGACTCAAGCCAGATAGTGCTCATTCTGCTAAACAGGCAGCACTCAAGAAGCCAGAAAATAACGTTGCAGATAAGTAATGCTGCAATTTTGCATCTGTTCTATGGTCTCATTAATTTTCTTAACTAGAGCTGAGCAGAACAAACAAGTAGACTGACCTTCTTTCATGTCTTTCACTAATAGTTGTAAACCTTCTGTTGTGATAAAAAGCTGCTTATAATATCATTAACAGCTGCTTAGGTTCACTTTGCAACTTACCAGTGGTCCTATTTTTCCTTTTCAGAAAGTTTCTGTTCTGGTTAAACACTTCTGTTGCTCCTTTCTAAGCTTTCTAAGCTTTAGCAGCCTCAAGGAGAGACTCTGGGAGTGCTTCCACCTCCAAAATGGTCTGAGCATAACCGGCCGTTTTCACCCTCATCCTAAGCTGCAGGGCCTTCCACGTGCCTGTTGGGCTAAAGCCCGAGAAGGCAGATGGAATGGAAGTGCAGCCTGAAGCTGACTCAGCGACTCAGGGGACTGTAAAGCGAGGCTGTTCTAGGTTAGCTGGTCTCCACGTTGGCAGCACAGGTCTATTCTCACACTTTGAATGAGCCCGATTGGGTTTGCATCACTTTGGGGAAGGAAGTAGTCCTTGGGGCAGTAGGGAGGATGACTGTCTTTGAGACCTCTTCCCTGGGAAGTGGTGACTGCATGCTAACATCAACATTTAATCACCATTCAAGGCATCTTCTGAAGTGTCCTTAGTGCCAGACATAGTTCAAGGCTCTGGGGATGTGGACAGAAAAATTTTTTGCTTTCAAGGTGATCCTATTCTAATGGAGGAGACAAGTAGAGAGATAATTAAAACACCTGGTGAAAAGTATATGCTGGAACATTCCTTCTTAATGGCAGCAAAAATTGGTTCTCTGGGGCAAGAAATCTTCGGTATTCCAGTACCGTGGTTTGTGGCCCTCTAAATGTCAACGCTTCCTGACTGAATCTTAATTCCTTCATATTTATGACCTCTCATTAGAGAGGATTTTGATTTATTTTTCTCCTTAGTTGGGGGTAGGGGCACGAATTAAAACAAGAAGGTGAGTAACACTAGAAGAATACACGGGAGCTGTAGGACCTCATAAGAAAGGCCTCTAGTCGCAGCCAAGGAGACTTCCTAAAGGATAAGACATCCAGGCCAGGTTTTAAAGTAAGAGTAGAAATTCTCCAGGGAAAGAAAAATGTTTTTGCACAGACAGTAACATGTGCAAGGTTAAAGATATTAGAGAAGTGTTTTCTAAGGAAGTGCAGGTTGTTCCGTGAGGAAGGATTTCAGAGATTGGACTGGGAAGGGAGTATTGTGTGACCTTCTGGAGACGTAGAAGCCCCAACTCAGCTCATGCAAAGAAAGGGGTTATATTTGATTCTTAAAGAGTTGGGGAGACAATGAAAAGCATTAAGTGAAAGAGTAATATATTAAGATTTATGCCTTTAAAATATTCTAGGTTGGCTGTCCATACATACTGTTTTAAACAGGACAGTACCATTTTTTTTCATATTGCCTGACCATCCGTTGTTTTAATATAAATGATAATTTTGTCCCATTTTTTGTTTTTTGTAAAAAAACTGAATGCAGGTTGTTTGTTTATCATAAGACTCTATGCTAATTAATGTGTTCAATAAAACTACAAGTATGATGAAAAAGGAAGTTTCACTTACTTTATTCGGTCAAGATCAGGTTTCTTGAGCTAATAATCAGACCCCACCTCCTTGCTTACCTGCAGCACTGGGGAATTCAAGAGGTGGTCACTAAACCCCAGTCAGTGTGTGGGAGCCAGGAGGGTCTCCATGCACACAAACTACTGAACGGGCTCACTTTGCTGTCTGCTTCCATCAGGTTAGGAGTGTGGGATGCAGTGATGTGAGTCTTACTGTTATTTCTACCATCATTCTGCCCATAAAGATTCTTTCTGCCCTATATTTAGTTTGATTCAGACTTTTCAGACTCATATTTTAGTTCAACAGACTGTTAGCTATGTTTTTATTACAGTGGAACTCACCAATGAAACATTAGCATATACTGACTTGTGAGAGCAGTTGGGGTGTTTGTTCCTTTTATTTTCCTTTTGGTGTATATTTATGCTTTTTTGCAGTCTGGCCACTGCCGTCCTTCATTAGAGTGTTCAGTGTGGTATGCCAAACAGATAATGTTACTCCTTGTGTGGTATCTTATAAGTATTTTATTGATATATGCAAGAGACCAAGTGTCTATGTTACAAACTTATATTAGTTTAATTGAAAACGATAATATTTCATCTACAGAAATAACCCTAAACATTGAAAATCTTGTAAACAATTTAGACTCCAGAAAATGTGAAGTATTTGTAACTACTGATGTCAGGAAAACAAACAAACAAACAAACAAACAAAACCTGAAAATATTAGTAGATTCAGGAGAAATTAATGAGGCTAAGTTTTTTGAAGTAGTGAAAATTTCTATGAAACCAGCTTAGAATGTATCAACAGGTGGAAGTGCAGTGTAGGAAACACTGAGTTCAAGTGGGTGCTGCTAAGGAAGACACCTGAATGGAAAGAAACACAGGACAGCCTGAATGAGGAACTCATCACACACAGAAACAGGAGGAACTCATGTATTTGATCAGTAGATCTTCATAAAATCTATAATTGTGGGGCAGTTGGATACATTAAATAAAGAAAACATTTCTATATCTGATAGATGGGCAAAGATTTTTTTCTGAAATGAGTGAAAAATGTCTAGACTTTCAAGACTTTTGTGATAATGTAGGGTTTATTCTCTGTCTTCCAGGAGGAATATTTTCTGTTATGAACAGTATGTGGTCAAAGGAGAAATCTAGATTAAGTATTGAGGTAATGAGGGCTATGTTAATTGTAAAACATAATTTCGTCATAGAGTGTGAGAAGTTTTACGACAAGGTGTTGAACAACCAAAGTTTTCTGTGTATGATTACTTTGTCAGAGAAATATTTATAGTGTGATCGTGATGAAATGCCATCACCCTCTACATCTACCTAGATTTTTGTATGAGTTCTGTCACTGAAGAATAATTGTTAGCCCAATATGTTCATGAAAT